>JANVCC010000035.1:9899161-10060378 GCA_025345505.1 Todiramphus chloris collaris | reverse complement strand
TTTGGTTTGGTTTGGTTTTGTTTCCATCCCTCCCTTTCTTCCTCCTTGGAAACATTAAAAACTCATCCAGTGCTCAACTATCTGGACATAATGGCTCAGATTTGGCAAGTTATATCCTCACACATCATAAAGCAATGTAAATCACCTCAAAGGATACATTTAAGATATTTCTGTGCTCGGCATAAAACTGATCTGTGTGGTCACCTCTGTTTGGTGAGATTTGTGATAGATGTGCACGTTACACACAGGAAAAAAAAAAGCATAGCCTAGGTCAAGACATACTGTGCTCTTAAAAAGAAGTATTCTAATGAGAATGCAACTCTGAAGAAGAGTTTCACCTTCCTGTAAGTAAAAGAACATTAATACAAGGGAGTCACCTTACCCTGGAGGACAGCATGTACTTGTGAAATGGGCATCATTCATACTAATCATCTATATATTTGAAAAACTTTGTACTTGAGTGTGTGCCAATAAGCGCTCAGGTTTTAGTTGAAAATTGTTGAGCCACTGTGTTTCTTCAGAGTCTTCTTGTCTCTAGCAAGGCACCTCTTCACAAAGCAATGTACTTTTACCCACAAACATACAGGGAATGCTAATTTATTATGTTTTTACAACGACAATAAAGCAAAACAAAAGCAGCTAATGATAAGAAATGTTTTATTGTGTATTCTTGGTGAAGAATACTCATGTAAATCATTCCTAAAAATACTGGGTTGAAAACTTCAGTGTAAACTTCCTGATTCTGTTGTATAAACTGGACAGTGACAGAACCAATGGAAAAATAATGTACTGCAGAACAGGAAAGTAGAAGAGCTTTGAGACATATGCTGAATGTAATAAATAGTCCTGCTGCAAGAGCCTAGAAAAGTGGATGAATCCTCCTTACCTTTACAGCCCATAGCCATGTTAACCAGAGAGCTCAGAGCAGGTTTCAAAAAATGAGTAATAAATCACTGACTTGGTAATTAGCTCTTACTGAGATTTTTGCTGCTCTAGGATGGAGTTTATCTTACTCTGTATTCTGGGAATTAACTCAGCTCATGAGACTGCAGCTCATACAAACTTACTGAATCAACCCTTTAGCTGATTAGTTCAGATATACTGTAATGAATTTTTGGATGGAATTAATTTCTGCTTATAAGCTGCATGAAAGTTAGGCATAGAGAGGAAACTGGATTCTTAGGATCCTTCTGTCATCAAAGGAAGGGATGAGTGATACATTTTCATAAGTTTTGCCTCTAGAAAAAGTAGCATAACTTGTCCCCAGAAATATACGTGTTCTCATTGATGAGGATGCCTTAACTTGGACCAAATTTTAACTTTCAGGTTATTGAGTTGGGTAACATTAATCCTATTCATTAATCATTGCAGTTACTTGAACTCATTAAAAACTAGATTCAGCATTTCTGTGGCACTAGTGATCACAATAGTGTAATTATGGAGTAGCACATAACCTTGGAGCATAGTCACAGGATGGAAAGGATTTCAGAAACAGTGAATTTCTTAAACTACCAAAAGATGTGAAACAGTGTTCAAGTTCAAATGCTTTCCAATAAGAAAGAAAAATGGTATTAAACATAGCATATGGAATTGCATAGAATTTTTTCTGTAAAAGTCTGCATTTCCCCTTATGTAATGGATTATATTATATTATATTATATTAAACTGTAATTTCTTTGAGATATCATTTCAGTAATTACTGGTATTTGAAATTATTCTTTCAAAGGCACCTTAATATGTTATAGCCCATAAGTAAACTCATGAGAAATAATAGCACAGCATGAGACAAGCATTCAGCAGTGTGAAGTGTTTCTTTTATTAGTTGCTGTGATGCTACTCTGCCAATCATTCTGTGTGGCTCCAGCCATTATAACTGAAAGGAAAGATGATTAGCAGAAACTAGTAGCCTACTGCCTCAAGTCATAAACAAATAACTGTAGTCTTTCATTATCCTTGGTATCAAGGGGAAAACTGTAAAATGGTGCATAAAAAATGATGAAATATTTATCTGTTTCAAATTTGTGGATTATAAAATGCAGAAACAGAATCAAAGTCACAGAGTCACAGCATGGTTGAGGTTGGCAAGGACCTCTGGAGATCATCTGGTCCAACTTCCCTGCTCAAGCAGGGTCACTCTGAGCCAGTTGCCCAGAACCATGTCCAGACAGCTTTTTAATATCTCCAGGGATGGAAACTCCTCAACCTCTGGGCATCTTGTTCCAGTGACTGGCCACCCTCAGAGCAGAATTTTTCTTCCTTGTTTAGGCAGAAACTTGTGTGTTTTAGTTTGTGCCCATTGCTTCTTGTCATTTCACTAGACACCACTGAAAAGACCCTGGCTCTAAGTTGTTTATACCCTTCCTTCAGATATTTATATGCATTTATAAGATCCCCCCCAAGCCTTCTCTTCTCTAAGCCAAAGAGTCCCAGCTCTCTCCGCCTTTCCTTGTAGACAAAACGCTCTGAGAAGCCCAGAAGTGGACACAGTGCACTGGATGTGCTATCAGGAATGCTGATTAGAGGGGAAGGATCATCTCCCTCAACGTGCTGGCAACAATTCTAATGCAGCCCAGAATTCCATTATCCTTCTTGTTGAAGGGGTACTTTGCTGGTTCATGTTCAACCTGGTGTCCACCAGGACCCCCGGTCCTTTTCTGCCAAGCTACTTTCCAGATGGTTTCCCCCCAGCATGTACCTGTGCATAGTGTTGCTCCTCCCTAAGTGTCGGCCTTTGCACTTCTCCTTGTCCATCTTCACAAGGTTGCTGTCAGACCATTTCTGCAGCCTCTCAAGGTCTCTCTGGGTGGAAGCATGACACTCTGGAATTTCAACTACTTTTCCGTATGGGGTATGGGGTATGCTCTACCCCATTATCCTGATCATTAAGAAAGATATTGAAGAGGATCTGACCCAGTATTGACCACTGGGGTACAGCACTAGCTATAGGCCTCCAGCTAGACTTCTTATCACTGGTCACAGGCCTCTGGGCTTGGCTGTTCAGACAGTTTTCAAAGCACTTCTCTGTCTGCTCTTCCAGCCCACGCTTCGTCACCTTCTCTGTGAGGATGTTGTGAAAGACACTGTTGAAAGCCTTACTGAAGTAAATGTAGATAATATCCACCGCTCTCCCCTCATCTGCCAAGACAGTTATTTCCTTACAGAAGTCTATCGGTTGGTCAAGCATGTCTTCCTTTTGCTGAATCCATGCTGACTTCTTGGAATTACTTTCTTGTTCTTCGTGTGCCTGGAAATGGTTTCCAGGATTAGTTTCTCCCTTACCTTCTTGGAACTGAAGTGAGGCTAACTGCTCAGTAGTTTTTCGGGTCCTCCTCTTTAAACTTTTTGACAATAGGAGTGATGTTTACTTTCCCCCAGTTCTCAGTCACCCCTTCCAATTGCCACCATTCTTTAAAGACTGGCCTTACAGTTATATCTGCCAGCTTGCTCAGCACTTACAGGTGCATCCCATCAGGCCCCATGGACCTACATACGAGCAGTTTGTTTAAGTATTTTCTGACCTGGTTGTCTTCCACCAGAGGAATGTGTTTCTATAAAAATAAGGTGTAGTCTACAAGCAGATCAGGTGCTTGACAGTGTAGTGGGAGTTGCCAATTACCTATCTAGACAAAATTTTAAAGTGAGTGATACAAAAAGAGTTTGAATGATCCGATGCATTTAGTTACCTTGATTTTTTTCTTTTCTTTGTAAATTGTGTAGTGTACAGTGCTAAAAAAATGACTTGGCCCAGAAGGTCCTATGGATCAAAAGGGTAACTCTGAAATATGTTGAAACCACGGTTATGTCAGCTTTTCACTTTGAGATGTCAGAGCTATTTCTCTTGATTTTATACATCTTTGGCATTCATGAATTCACAACCCCAAATATTAAATTAGGTAAAAGCAAACTTGTCTAGATCATTCTCTTCTCTGGCAGAGGTGTGAAGCTAGGAAATGAGAACTACTGAAATAAATGAAAGGCAATCTTGTAACAGCATCACTTGCAATACTTGCGATACTTTTGCAGCCTTAGCATTTCAAAATGGGGATGTTTTTTCAAAGAAAAGAACAAAATAGAGATTAATTACATATAGTGGATTAGTAGAACAGTTTACTAAAATTATCTCTGTGTTATAAGCAGTATGAAAGCATATGAAAAATGTACAGTAGTTACAGGAATTACCATTATAATGCAATGCTTTGAATATGAAGATATGTAAATCCATGTGTGGACAGCTTTAGCCAACCATCCATGTTTCTATTTGGATAAAATTATATATAAAATTACTGGCATGTATGGAAATACAGATGCTTCCTTGTCTTGGACTTGACAGACTCAGGAGTGAGTTTACCTTACTTATGAATGTGTACTTTTCCTTTCTCCCTGGGAGTATCCTTGCCCAGTCCACAAGTACATTGCTTGTCAGAGGGAGTCAGTATGCAGAGAGAGAACACTCACCAGACTTGTACAGTGGGAGTAATTCAGAATACAAAATAATACCTTCCTCATGGTTTCGGAGAATAAAAGTTATCAAAGCGTTTATAACAAATACAGAGATTATCCAAGAAGTTTTGCTTGCTTGTCCGGAGGAATTCTCTTCTTAATATGCTGTTGGACATTGGAAAGAAGGAGAAACTGAGTTGCAGAGATAGAAGAACTTGGATGCACTTTGCAGCTTTTCCAGATACTTAGAAATTGAACACTTATCTGACCTTTCTATCTCAAGTGTCATAAATAGCCTTAAGACTATGTTTCTGCATGGTGAGAAAATCTAGGAACTTGTCACATACAGTGGTCTACAGTTTGCTGGGAAACACATCATTTATAGAAAAATATTACTTTAGCCTCTAGCTATGCTAGAGCAAGACAACTGACCAGCATAAGATGAATCCATTGCTAGCTTTATTGAACTATAAAACTCTTACTTTTCAGATATAATAAATAATACTGGGCTAATTTTACTCCAAGATAGCTGATTATTATGACACAGCAGAAGATGCTGATTTTTATTCTAGGAATTATATTGCATCCTAAGTGGTGAACATACCCATTCCCAGACAGAGAGGCTAATGGATTGCCAAAAAAGACATGTACATATGCATTTAAAAAAATAATACTTCAAGGGTGACACATAAACTGCTTTCCTGCAGTTAAATAGACTGGTGAAACAGGTTGACCAATACCTATTTTTGTGTAGAACAAATGCATGGTTTCAAGCCAAGCAGGTGCTTTTAGGACAAACCAAGACAGTTGCCACTTACTCCAAGGTCAAGAAATGACTCAGCAAACCATTTATTAGAATAATTGTTGAGCAGGGGCCTAAGTTCTCATCTAAGCAGGAACTGGATGTCTGCCTGATAGGTGCAATTATGAAGTCAGCAAGATGTCAAGAATACATCTGAAAGTTTTATCTCCAAATTTAGACACACAAATATCCAGAGTTGGATCCATTATGATTTATATTTTTTTTTTTCATAATGTGACTAATTGATCATGTGTGTAGAGCTCGAGCCTCAAAAGTGGCTGACTTCAATTCTTCTCCCTTGTAGAATTAAGAGCCTTAAATCAGATGCACAGACTCCCAGCAGGATGCATGGAGAGCATCTGACATTTCTGTCAGGAATTTCCAAAAAACAGTTGGGTGAGGAATTGTTTACATTATCTGAGAGAGAAAAAAGGAAAGATTCAGATTAGGTTCTTAAATTAAGGCAGCATGAATAAATCCTAATTTATTTCTGACAATAACTGTTCAATACTTGTGTGTTCTTCAATACTTGTATGTATCTCATTCTCTGCTTCTTCCTGTATATATGTACACACAAGCACATACATACATGAACACACACACATGCACCCAAACACACAATTTTTTTCTTATGTCTTTTATAAGGTTCATATTGCTATCCTGTTTCTTTGGCCAACTTTGTTGTCTTTCCTAGTGTAGCCTTCCATATTCTCTAACCCACAGAAAATCACCAATACTTACTTTTGTCTTTGAAGATATTCTTTTTAATTGAATTTTTCATTGTTACAGTTCGTTCTTTGTAACATCACCAGTTTTAAAATAATTTCTGCAAGTTTTGGAAAAGATTAGTTTACTGACTTGATGCTTTTCTTCTTCTTATAAGTAGGATTCTCTGCCAGTGAGCTACTTACATTCAACGCCGATCTTTGGGGTGTTAGTCTTATGTTAGATTACTGCCAGTTCTGACTTCGTTGTAAAGGTGAGCAGAAGACAGGTTAGAGTTTATGAAACACTGCCCTCTTGTGTCTCAGCAAAAAGAGATTGGAAAGAGTAATTTCTGTGGATTTTCTTCACTTTTGTTTTGTTTTTTGTAGTTACAAGTAAATGGTATGATCACGTATTCAGCTCCTATTTTGCTAGTCTAGAGCAGATTACTTCTTCCTTTGACCTTCTCATCTTCATTTTTTGTAGGCAAAAGAGCAAGGGATGTTTGCTGACGATTTTTATTATTAATGGATGAGTGGGAGAAGAAAAATAAAATCTCAGAACAGAAATGGCAGGATGCAAAATGAAACTACAAGTAAAATAATTGCATAAAAATATGCTAAAATAAAGAGAACAGGAAAGGGAAAAGAACACAATGATTTCTCAAAAAAAAAAAAAACAACGTGATATTTTCTTAAATAGTGAGCAGTGTCCCATTTGCACGTTACAGATCACATAAATACATCTGTCTAATAAATAAATCAAGACATAATTCCATTAAGAAGAAAATAATAACTATTTGAAGCTTTGTCTCTGAACATATTAAGAGGGTGATATGAAACTGGAAACAAGAAAGATACCTGTGCTTTATACCTTGGAGGAAGGAAGGGCTTCTCCCAGCTTTCTTCAGATCTGCCCCATTACAAACTTGCTTCCATCATACCTCCATTTCAGACCTTTGTGCTGGGTTAGGCCTCTATTTAGAAGACTCCAGGATCCCTAGACAAGTCTTTTACAACCAGCCTGCTTGTGGAAAACACACTTGTAAACTATATGAGGACATTAACCCTAAAAGCTGATGCATCAATATTGATAATTGTTGGGAAAAGCCTTAGATCAAAAAAATTCTGAAACCAAAACTCTTACAAGGCTGCTACTGATGCTGCCCTTGAGGTGACTCGTACAACCAGACTTCAGGACAGGAAAAAACATAAAGAAGAAAGGAAATCAATAACACACTTCTGGTCTTCAAAAGCTTACATTATCAATCTGCAGCTGTAGCTGTTCTTCACAGGTTGGTTTGTCACATACACAGAGTAAAATGGAAAACTGAGGAAAAAGTTTTCACCAATTCCAAGACAGTTAGATAAAATATGATTACTTACTGTATATTAAATGTGTAAAATTTAATTTTCCCATTGCAAAAACTGTGTCATCTATTTCAGCATCAGTGTGTTCTCCTTGTGCCACCCCTTACACAGCAGAGCTAAGAGCTTCTATTAAGTTCTTAATTGCTGTATGAAACCAAAAGCCATGCATCTGAGATCTGACCTTTTCACATGATATATTTAATCTTGTTGAATATGAGAACATCACACTGGAAATCCAGTAGTGTAAACAATATAGTATTTTTTGTTGCTTTTGTGAACTTCTGTCTCCATTCTGAACAAAAGTCTCAGACCTGTTCAGAAGATTAGTCCCATATCTTGTGTAATCTCTGAACTTTCCACATCACAAACTGCACAATCCCCTTTCTCAAGTTATTTTTGACCATTACTCCACACACTGTTATTCAGTGCTTGGCACAGCTGAAATTCCACCTTTCCTAAATCTAAAGCTGGGGGGGGCAAAGATGACTGGAGCAAGTGTTCAATTTTTCTCATTATGAGATGAAGATTAAAAA
Organism: Todiramphus chloris collaris; assembly: GCA_025345505.1. NCBI lineage: Eukaryota > Metazoa > Chordata > Aves > Coraciiformes > Alcedinidae > Todiramphus > Todiramphus chloris. Next base: position 10,052,528 of record JANVCC010000035.1, on the reverse strand, counting down.
ATGATGAATTTCCAATAATATTTTCTCTAAAACAAGGGAAATATGTCAAAAGATGAAGGAAACCTAAGTGTCAGGTAGAGGTTTCTCCTGGAAATAAAAAGTCCGACAAAATGTTAGGTTGTCCTGGTTTCAGCTGGGATGGAGCTGTCTTCTTCTTCATAGCTAGAATAGTGTTGTGTTTTGGAATCAATATCTTAATTGATATGAGAAGAATGTTAGAAGTTTTTAGTTGTTGCTAGAAAATCCAGAACTTCTCAACTTTCCATGTCTTGCTAGCACGCAGATGCACAAGAAGGTGGGAGGGAGTATAGTCAGGGCAACAGACCAAAATAATAGAATAATCTTTATCACACAGTGTCATGCTCAGTATATATATGAGGGTGTAATAGGAATCTGGGGCTCTTTCAGGATTGTGATTTTGGGATTTTCTCTCCTCCAGGATCACTATCTGGGAATGCGTTGGTCATTGGTTGGTAAGCAATTGCATCGTGCATCATTTGTTTCTATATTCTATTATTATAATTATTATTTTATATTATTATTTTTATTTTATTTAAACGAATAAATTGTTTTTATCTCAACCTATGAGTCTCCTCACCAGAGCAGGGCAAGGGTGAGCAACTCTGTTGCAAGTGTCAGCAAAGGTTAGACCCACCCTACTGTGTTAATACAACTGGTACAGATTTTAGCAAGTGATGATGAAGGAAAAAGATGGGTTGCAAGATTCACTTAGAAAATTTCTGTCTTTCTCCCAGCATTCTGTGGATGTCTCCCAAAGGGAAAGAGATTTTAATACACACAGATTAGTTTAACTTTCCTCATTCAATTTGCTCTAAATGGGGACGATTTCTAACTGTTTTATGGGAAGAAAATAGCTTCATGAATGAGCATAAAGAGATCTGAAAATATTCCATTGGGTAACATCCATCACTCCATGGTTGTTTTCTAGAAAAACTCTTTTCAAAATATTCAGGATACATATTGAGGAGTATTTCTGAGGGAGAATGTGAGTGGATAGTAATTTTCTGAGTGAGTCATTAGTTTTCCTGTCACATTTAAGAGAAGGGCAGCACTATATCCCCAAAATACTTTGCCAGCAGTGCAATAAAAATATTTTTACTAAAATGAACTGATCCTAGATGATTTTAGGTGCTATGAAATAGAAAAGGCAGAAAATGAAGTTAGTAAAGATCAAATGGAGAAGGGACATGGAGACAAGAGCTATGAAAGGAATTAATTATAAGCACCTTCTTCCATGAAGCTAAGGAAATCCTTCATTATTGCAATGGCTTATGAGGTTGAATAGAACTGCAATGCTCATACACAATATGATTAATCTTTAGTCATTTGTGCAAGTAGCTGTCAAGGAACAAGAAAAAAAAAACCTAAAAAAACCCCAAAATAAAGTCCATGTTCCTATCAAATCTCTTAATTACACCATATAGAAGTTAAAACAACTGTGGATGGGATCTTTCACAGACATCAGATACATAAGACACAATACTAGAATCTGTACTTTCTCCAAAAGCATTTGGGCTGTTTGAGACTGTTCTTGGCATGAATTTACAGTGTGGGGCTATGAGGATTTTAATCACTCCCAGGAATGAGTGAAGGAGATGGGGACTTCTTACCCACAACACCCCTAACAGGGATCAGGTCTTGTCACAGGCTCTGACACAGGCACGTGGTCCTATCACACAAAATTCAATGTCAGGACACTCAAGTAGTCCTGCATCATAATGATGCCCATCTGTCCTTGAGATAAATACCCTGTATGACACATATGTGGCACACTCCACAACTATGAATTCAATTCAAGTATGCTCAACTCCATGAGGCAGAAATATTGGAAAAAGGTAACACCCAACCTCCAAGGCAGCTAGTAAGACTCTTTGTATCTTTCATATAACAAGAGCACATTTCAATGTCATTGACATAAATGTCTTACTGTCGACTGCTGTTTTATCGTGTATCCTAAAATAATTTAAACACTCTCCCTAGACTTATACACAAAATCAATGCTTGATTAACCATGCCTTGCTTAGCCAAACTTGCTTATCTCCCTAGTGCCACTTTTTAGAGACAGAGTAACAAATCTTTCCACATGAGTCACTGGTTCCAGACCTACACTATGTGGTAGCTGTGGGGAACACAGGCAGAAGGAAGAGAGGCAAGAGAGTAGGTATACAGATACACACCTGTTGTTTTCTTTTTTCTCCAGGTGCTATAGGAGAATTTCAATCTCATGACAAGTCTCTGTTACCTGTGCCTGTTGGTGTGAACCAATAAATTACATGTGTGATTCTACCTTAGTAATTTCCAGTTATTCACATATATCTGATGCATTATACATAATAAGACCCTAAAGGCCTTACTTCTATGCCAAAAGCATTTTGAGATTATTCAGACTGAAAAAATAAATTAATATAACAATTAGAATCACCACTCAACCCTTGTGTAAGAGATGATGCATCTCCTTGGGTACAAAACTACTTGCTACTAAGGATTCAGGAAAAATTTATAAATGAGTTGGAATGATACTTCTGTTATTTGTTTTCCTGGAGAAACTCATTCCACTATTACACACACTACTTTGGTGCAGCTTTTCCCAGATCAGTCATATTGCCTTATTATCATAGTAACTGTCTCAAAACCTTCCTATCTGAATGGAGACATCCATATTTAAGGAACTCTATTTTTTTCTTCTTCATGGTTTGGAAGGAAATGACTGAGCATTAGAAAAATGCTGCAAATATTCAGAGAAGTGACTGACCTTCTAAGGTTTCCTACTTCAAGCTTATCATATTTGAAGAACTCTCTTAAATAGTCTAGCCCTACAGCAATAGGGCCTAGAGAAAAAGTCTTATGAGGAGAAGCTGAAGGAACTTGCGTTGTTTGGCCTGAAGAAAAGAAGGCTCAGGGGAGACCTTATTCCTCTCTACAGCTACCTGAAAGGGGGCTATAGCAAGGTGAAGGTTGGTCTGTTCTCCCAAGTAAAAAGTGACAGGACAAGAGGAAACAGCCTCAAGTTGCTCTAGGGGATGTTTAGGTTGGATATTAGGAAAAATTTCTTCATAGAAAGGGTTGTAAAGCATTGGAACAGCCTGCCCAGGGAAGTGGTGGAGTCATCGTATTTGGAGTCATTTAAAAGACATGTAGATGTGGTCCTTAGGGACATGGTATTGTGGTGACCTGGCAGTGCTGGGTTAATGGTTGAACTTGTTGATCTTGAAGGTCTCTTCCAACCAAAATAATTCTATAATTGAATTATAGATGTTGTTTTGAGATTTTTTTTTCTTTCTTTCTTCGAAAGCTCTGGGTGTAATGAGAGCATTCATTATATGCTTAAATGTTACTGGACATGTGTTATTGTGAGTACCTATGAGGAATACAAGGTTTTCATGCAAGGGCTAATTACTGATACCCTTCAGATTCATTCAGTATAAAGTTACAGGATATTGTATATTCTAGATCATTTTCTAATTGCTGTTATTATATGATATAATTTGTATTTTGTGCCAGATCAAAAATATGACAAAATAATAACTTTGAGTTCATTGCCAGCAAAAAGTTCAGCTCTGCTGAGGAAAATCAACAAAAAGGATATAAATTGTATGATTCCTTAAATACTTTAAGTCCAGATTTATTCAAGCCTATTCAGTGGGAGGCCAATGGCAAGGAGAAAGTAAGAAATTTGTTGATATACAGCAGAAATACAGAACATATTCCATGTTTCTGAAGTGTACAGAAAGAATCAAGTGCTAAGAGAGTCCATGTGGAGAAGTGAAGGTATTGCCTCATATATGTTATAGCTCTGTTGACCAGCAAACACGTTAGTGCCATTACCAGTGAGAGGACGCAGTTTTTCTACTAAATTTTCAAAGCCTCAGAGCAGAGACTTGTTGGTATCAAACTTCTGTGAAAACATGTTGTGCCTTTATAGCAAGTGTCTCCTGTTAAAACATGGAGCACAAGCATGGAATAATATCAGAAAAAAAAAAAACTTGAGTGAATATTTTGATTTAATAGTCACTTTTTCTTAAAGACCTCTTGTCCTATTGTCTGACTTACCTTTGTTTGAGGCATAATATTGTTACTACCCTAGCCTATGCTTGTCAGAACCAGGAGATATGTGAAGATTACCACTAACCATTAAAATGACTTGTGAGAACACCTTTGCTAAAAACAAGTGACAGCAATAAATAAACAACTACTTTAAAAATAGAATACTTTTTTTTAGTATCATTTACTTCACATTGTTCAGCTACAAAAGCTAAGAACATGCACTTGAGCAGAATTCTTTTCTGATTACAAATGTAAAGTTGACTGTCAAAGTTCCTGCTATGCAGTATGAACAGGCAATGGACTATTGTATACTCAACACAATGAAACTAGGGACAAAAAAATCTATACAAGGGAACTGATGTAATTCAGAGTACTTGATCAGTAACAAAGGTATAACAGGAAATTGAGACAATAAGAAAGAAATTAAGTTATTCACAACTGAGAAAAAACAGTTGTGTTTTCTGGATTAAAAGCTGGTAGCCTTGAAATTACAAAGAAAGATGAAAAATTCACATAAAGAGATCAATCTTGAGATGTATAGAATCCAAATGCAGCACAACTTTGGATTTTTTAATCAAGGTTTCCCCCTCTCTTCTCTTTTGTATGTGTCATGCCCTTTAAAAATAATTTCTGAAGAAACATTTCATGAGATATATCAAACATATAAGCAATCAGACCTGCCAGGAAAGGAAATGAAGATGAGACAGGGACAAGTATGAATCTCATTAGAATTCCTGCCTGGGAGGTTATTGTTAACCTATTTTCCCTCTCCTTTCAGAACCCATTATTTGTGTCAGCTAGAAGAAGAAAGGAATGAGAAAGGGAAACACAAAGAAGGTCTTCTTAATCTTTAAATGGCACCTAACCTATATAAGTAGTTTGACTTGTGGGAGATACTGATGCTACTGATGCTATACTCATCTTTATCTGGAGAGAAAAGTGTAAAATTAACGAGACAGGAAAATTATGTAAAATGAAACGTTGCTATATCTACAACTGCTAAGCTTTATGTCAAGCATAAAATAGAGCTACTTCAACAAAGGCTTTTATACACTCTCATCTCCCCTGCAGACTAGTTTTCCTTACATTATGTGATAACTGAAATAAGTCACTGAAATACTAGGTAATTGAAAATATAAGCAATGCAATTATTGCTAAAGATTGCAAAACATCCCTCTGCTTCTGTTTTTTTTAGTGTCACTTATGGAATTAGCCAGTAGAGATGACATAATATTAGGTTGTACTTCTATACTTTTCATTACTTTCTGCAGTAACATTCTGACATCTCAACATCTACGCCCATATGAGAAATTCCAAGATAAATCCTATAGAACAATGGGGTTTGTCCAGTATGTGGTATTTTCATCTTGATAAAAAGTATAGGGAAATACACAAACATTATTTTCTTTACATAGGTGCACAGTAGACATATAATAAAAAAAGATATATGTCAACTATCATAAATAGTTCTTCCTAAGCCACATATATATTCTTTACATGGACAAGATTCTTGCTTTCATTGGGCAAGAATGAAAGAGGAAGAAAAGAACTTGGTTTTATTTCTGAGAAAACCTATAAAATAGAAGCTTTTACCAGGATTATGTTAACTTCCTCAATATTGATTTTATGTTTTATTATACACATCTTTTACTACCATCAGTAGGTGTATTCTTGGTAAAGTACTGCTGCAGAAGTGAAGGCAGTAGGCAAAAATTCCTGGGTAGAAAGCCAAGGAATAAGCCTTCTTTATACAAATAGACCTAAATTTACTGAAATTGTTCTTTCAGGAGTGACAGCCTTCTTTCCTTTTTGGACCACTTCTTGCCATCATGGGGAAATAAAACTCAAGGAAAAATATAAATTAAAACATACATGAATAACATCATCTTTATTCAAGAGTAGCAGAGGGCCAACTATGTACTGAAGTACTTCTAATTCAGCAGATCTCCAAAGAGAAAGGTTCTACAACTGATCTGATGATTTTCGTAGCATCTTGCCAGTTTACAGTAGCGCACATTTAACATTTGCATTTGCTACTGTCAGGTTTTGATGTCTAATAAGCACAGCTTAAATGACATTATCAATTAGAGTGCCATCTTCATCAACAGCAATCTTCATTATATTCTTCTGCTACCGAAAAGAACAATTTGAGGATAATAAGCATTTGAAATTGAAGGAAATAATGACAATTTTATATTCTAAGGTCGCAGAGCCTACAAGCTGCAGGCATTCTCACTGCAGCTTTGTTTTCTCTGTGTGATGTTCATGACTATACAATTTTTCCATATAAGTTTTCTTTCTGAAACAGCATGCTTCTGAAGAAACATATTTTTCTGATATCATGGCTCTCAGACACAATATGCTCTTTATCTGGAGTAGCTAAAAAGAATACTCACTGCCTTATGAACTGTAAGAAAAAGGCTAAAATGTCAACAGCTGTGTTATGGGATTACTCCAGTCAGTACTGTTCTTCACTCTTAATAGTTTTTCACTTTTAAAAGGAAAATTAGTTACCTCTTGGTCTGTGAGAAACATAATTGAATCTGGAAAAAGTAGAACATTATCTGCTGTGCTCCTGATACGCAATAAAGCTGAAGATAGTGCTCAAAAAAAAAAAGGGGGTGGAGAAAATAAAATAGCTGAACTTTCAGCCCTGTCATGATGGATTTCAGTACATTATCATTTCCCATTGCTTAGTTCACATAAGTTAATGTTTGCAAGAAGACAGAGACTTTTAGCATCTAGTTGAACATCATGACTAGAAAATATACTTGGAGGTATACTTGATGAAGGTTACTGTAGACAGAGTAGTAGTAGTGTCATGTAGACAGAGTCTGTGGTATTTGTTCTTTGACTGTGTCTACACCACAGTGAATAGAGTGTAAATAGACGTACTGGTACTAAATGAGTCAGAGTATATGTCGGCAACACTGCAATTATGGTGTCATGAATATTAATAAAACCTAACTGCCTGAGTATTTATTCACCTTCTCAGGGGGTAATGGCAGATACATAAAAAGTCTACCAGAAATCAGTAGATCTAGAATGAATATAACTATACTATGATCATCTAGGTCTTGGCTACTGTACTTTGTCACATGTTTTGGAATCCAGATACATCATTGATGCATGCCAAATACTAAATTGTAATTTCCATGTAATTTTTCAATGGGGAATATCCAGGTACCTTCAAATGAACACCTGCAAGATTGCTGAGCTCTCCAGAATCAAGGTCACAGAATCACAGAATCGGTCAACTTCTAGATGATCTAATGGGAGCATTTACACAAGATCACGTACAGTGGCACTTGATTTTCAGTGCTTTTCCATTTACTGTACTTCATCTTTGGTAACAGTTTAGTCAAAATAGAACCAAGAAAATACAGGTTGCTGATTTGCAGGGTACGTGACATACAAAAAATAATTTTTCTGAGTTAAAACAGTCAGTATATGCCCTTCTTTCCACTGTTTGAAAATAAATATAGCTACTACAGGCTTCATCAAGGACAAGTCCACCATGACCAAACTAGTGACCTTCTATGATGGAGTCACTACATCAGTGGACAAGGGAAGAGCTATGGATGTCATCTATATAGACATCCATCAAGGCCTTTGACTTGTTCTCCCACAACATCCTTTTCTCCAGATTGGAGAAATGTGGATTTGATAGGTGGACTGTTCAGTGGATAATGAATTGGCTAGATGGTCACTTCCAGAAGGTAGTGGCTAATGTCTGGATGGCAGCATCAAGCCAGTTCTTTATCTGCTGAATTGTCCATCCGTCAAATCCGTATTTCACCAGCTTGGAGACCAGAATGTCATGTGGGACAGTGTCGAAGTCTTTGCTCAAGTCCAGGTAAATGATGTTGGTTGCTCTTCCCCCATCTATTGATGTTGTGATCTTCTCATAGAACACCACCAGGTTAGCCAGGCATGATTTGCCTTGGTGAAGCCATGTTGGTTACAGCCAATCACTTTGTCGTTATTCATCTGCCTCAGTAGTGCCTCCAGGAGGATCTGCTCCATGATCTTACCAAGCACAGAAGTGAGACTGACTGGCCTATAGTTCCCAGTTTCATCCATCTTCCCCTTTTTGAATATGGGGGTTATATTTCCCCTTTTCCAGTCAGTGGGGACTTCACTGGACTGCCATGACTTTTGTAATATAATTGAATATAATATAATATAATATAATATAATATAATATAATATAATATAATATAATATAATATGGTTTAGCAACCTCATCCACCAGTTCTCTCAGCACCCGTGGGTGTATCCTGTCAGGTCCCATGGACTTTGTGCACTTTCACGTTCTTCAGATGGTCATGAATGTGAAAAAGTCTTGGGGTTACTGGGGGATGAAAAGATGGACATGAATCAGCAATGTGACCCCAGAGTCCAGAAAGCCATCCTGGGCTGCATCAAAAGAAGCATGACCAGCAGGTTGAGGGAGGTCATTCTACCCTTCTCTGCTCTGGTAAGGTTCCACCTGGACTACTGTGTCCAGATCTGGGGTCCTCAGTACAGGGAAGACATAAGCCTGTTGGAGAGGGTCCAGAGGAGGTCAAAAATGATCAGAGGGGTGGAACATCTCTCTTATGAGGACAGACTGAGAGAGTTGGGGTTGTTCAGCCTGGAGAAGAGAAGGTTCTGGGGAGACCTTACTGTGCCCTTTCAATAGTTAAAAGGGGGCCTATAATAACGATGGCGACAGACCTTTTAAAAGATCCTGTAGTGTTAGGACAAGGGGTAGTGGTTTTAAAATGGTAAAAGACGTAAATTCAGACTAGATTTAAGGAAGATAGTTTTTATGATGAGGGTGGTAAAACACTGGAACAGATTGCCCACAGAGGTGGAAGAAGTCCCATCCCTGGAAACATTCAAGGTCAGGTTGGATGGTGCTCTGAGCAACCTAAGTTAAAGATGTCCCTGCTCATTATAGGGAGGTTGGACTACATGACCTTTAAAGGTCCTTTCCACCTCAAGCTATTCTATGATTCTGTGAATAATCAACTTGAAGATTCAGCAAATGTAACTGAAAATCCTGCCATGGATGTTAAGAAGTTTTGTTGAATCTAAGTGTAGTGGGTCTGGCTGAGCTGCTTTTCCCCATCCAGCCCTCATGCTGCAGCACTGGGAGCTGGAGGGTGTTGATAACACACCCGTGTTATGACTGCCAGTGCTCACATGGCACCAGAGGCTGGGGGGGCAAGATGGGGCAGGGGGGGGCAAGATGGGGGGGCAGCTGACCTGAGCTGACCAGTGGGATATTCCATACCATATGATGTCACCTCAACTATAAAGGGAGAGGGCAGGAGAAGGATGGGGGGGCATTTGACTTTGTCCTCTGAGCAACTGGTACATGTTCTGGAGCCCTGCTTCCTGGACTTGGCCCAACATCACCTGTGGACAGGAAGTAGAGAATAACATCTCTATCTATCATAACTCATGGCTTTTTTCTTTTCATCTTATTCTCTCCCTGCATGCCGTGCTGACAGAGGTTGGGAGGAGTGATAGAAGGGCTTGGTGCACACCTGATGCCCAGCTAAAGTAAAACCCACCACACTAAGATATTGCAAAAGAAGAGCTTTATAATGCTTAATGCAACTATACCTCATTGGAAATTTCTGAATTTAGTTGTGTTGTCAAGTTATTTTCTTTTCCTCTTCTCTTAATTTGAAAGTTACCCATGCAGACCTATCTTTCATGAGAAAAAAACAGAAAAAAAAAAGGAACACAAATACAATGGAAAACTAATGAGAGAACGAGAGAACCTTGCTGTGTAAAACATATCTCAAAGATAATAAAAGCAACATATATATTCAAGATAAACACATTCTTACAGTTCCACAATCTTTTTAAAAGAGTGTGAATCCAGTTGAAACAAATTAGTTCAAGTTACTGAAAGTTTTGGTTATTATTTGTTCCATTGATATTCAAGACGGAACCGTGTCATACTACTTTCTAAACAAAGAAAAATGACTCACTTCCATGAGAACTGGAAGGGTTTCTAGCAAAGATAAAACTTGAAAATACCATAGATCAATAAGCAGAAACAAATCATAAGATGGGGTTTCTTTGCTATACATCACTGAGGAATAAAATTCCATGCAGAATTTTAATTACTATTTGTGTTAAGAATAGAAACTGAAGGATTTCAGTGAAAGATCTGATACAAAAAAAAAACCTATGATTTGAGAGGCATTTTTTCATATTGTTTACTAATGTCCATAGTAATTAATTATATAATTCCAGTATGTTTCTTAATTGATGTGGAAGTCACACACACAGTGTCTTGGGGTTGCCCATATACAGTTAAAAAGCAAAAGCAATTTGACCATATTAGGCTAATTTTTCTAGACAGATTCAGTTCATGCTTCAGCTGTCAGAACAACTGCTGCCTTCATACTGTTACTGATTTTGACATTCCTTTGAGCTACTGAAATATCACAGATTCAAGGTAGACTAGATAATGGTGGTGCTTTATTCTGAATGATTTTAAAATGTGATGTTTGCTTAACATAATGTTTGTACTGAAGATTTTTTTTTTTCCCAGGCATAAAAATGTTTGGACTACTGTTGCATTTCACAGGAAACAGATGATAAAATAAAATTATTCTGCAGATGCATGTATGAATATAAACTAATGCATGCACAAATTACTTTTGTGCACTTTTTCATTTATACCATTAATGTATATAGCTTATTAATGGTCAAGCTTGTGCAATCTTAGGTCCCACTTATTAAAACAGAGTCTAAAGGTCTTCAACACTTCACAAGATCAAGGTCTCAGAGCAGTGATAGGGAATAGTGAGGGGAAACTGCAAACCTATGTGATGTTACATTAACCATACGAATTTGAAGAACTCATCTGCACTTTTACCATCTTGTCGCTAAGGCGAACAAAAATGACTTCTGCCTTTGCCACAAACACAACAGATTATCTTACTCGGATCCCATCTCCCCAGAGAAGAGTAAACTACAGAACGTAGTAGGATGGTTGATATGCTGTAGCAGCATACAGCAGGTTTACTGCCTGTAAGAGGCATACGAGTATAGAATTTATGTTTCCTAAAGTTCCCTACGTCAGTCCACAAAAAATAATAGGTCTGCTTTGGAAGCAGTATTGCTAGGGAAAGTTGCCTTGTAGGAGTCACAATTAGTCTGTGGCTGTATAATGAATGAGACAAGTCATAAGACAGTTATTTTTCAAACCCTTGTCCCAGCGTAGCCAGACTGCACTTAAAACTGTGTTGAATTTGCCTTTTTTTTTTTTTCCAGCCTCATAGTTGCCTTTAAAAGATATCTCTGACCTTCAAAGGTTTTTCTCTGCCGCTGTTGCTCCCCCATTCTTAACCTTACTTAGACTATAGCTTCTCTAGTGACACTGTCGTAATCTATGTGGAAAGCTCTATCATTTTGGATGTGATTTCCTCAAATGAAGAATCACATGTGCATATAATGGCAGCATGTGAATTTATATTTTAAATATGCTTGGTATTACTATGCATCTTTACATCTACATCCACCTTGGAGTCAAATAATAACTAGTTTTTTAAAAAGGAATCATTATTTATTGAGTTTGGTCTACAAAAAAACAAGGTGTTTCCCAAAACAGAATTACTTAAATTTCCTGTAGTCCATTAGTAATACATAAGGCATCTTTAAACACTCTTTTGGGTTTACCTGTTGTGAGATTTATCTGAAAAAATTTAGTTGGATTTGGTGTAAAAGTTTACTCTTTGTCTACTGCCAGTGAACTAAATGATAAAAGTTATCTGTTCTTATTCTTTTCAAATTGTGAGTGTTTTCATATTTGAGTCCTGACTGGTGTCAGTGCAGAATGTCCAAATCACACAATGTTATCTCCAGAGTACCTGCTACTCTCCAGTGTCTTCATAGCCTTTAGGCAAGTGGGTTTTTTTGCAGTCTATATGACTATGTAATAAAGTAGAAAGCCTTCCAGTTGACGAAACCCTACTTTTTGACATATGTCTATCAGCAAGGTCAGCCATAGCTTTTTATGTTACATGAAAAAAACTCACTTTCTTGACTCATTTTTATCTTTCCTACAAGAATGTCAAGGAATAAGCATCAGCTCCAAGATTAGTTTCCAAAAAAATAATACCCATTTCAAGTATTCCGCAGTAAATATCAGATGACAAAAGTCTTTGTTAAATAATCATTTTTCAGGTAAAAATCCAATTTTTTATTCTTTTCTAAAAATGAATATTTGAATAATCTGTCTAACAGCTTCCATCTACTAGCATTTATTAAATTGAGAGTGTTCAGTTTGATTTATTTTTTTAAGTTGTGCTTGAAACATGGGAAGGTATTTCACTTCAGAATATATGGAATAGTTTTCCAGAAAGCTGTTTGTAAAAAGGAGATTAATTTCCAGTTCATATTCAATCTTTTCTTCATCAATCTGTATCTCATTAAACTAAACTCCATTGGGCCCATATTATTCCTAAGTGGCTTTTATCATTTAATCATAGAATTATAGAAACATTTTGGTTCAGAGAGATCTTTAAGATCATTAAGTTCAACCATTAACCCAGCACTTCCAGGCCACCACAAAACTATGTCCCTAAGCACATCATCTACATGTCTTTCAAATACCTCCAGGGATGGGGACTCCACCACTTCCCTGGGCAGCCTCTTCCAAGATTTGACTACCCTTTATGTGAAGAAATTTTTCCTCATATCGAAGGCCATTTCCTCTTGTCCTATCACTTGTTACTTGAGAGAAGATACCAACACCCATTTTGCTACTACCTCTTTTCAGGTAGCTGTAGAAAACTATAAAGTCTCCCCTGAGCCTCCTTTTCTCCAGGCTAAACAACCCCAGTTCCCTCATCTGCTCCTCATAAGACTTGTTTTGTAGACTCCCCATCAGCTTCATTGCCCTTCTTTGGACATGCTCCAGCACCTCAGTGTCATTCTTGTAGTTAGGGGTCCAAAACTGAATACAGAGGTAAGGCCTTACCAGTGCCAAGCACAGAGGGACTGTCACTTCCCTAGTCCTGCTGGCCACACAATTTCTGATAGAAGCCAGGATGCTGTTGGCCGCCTCGGCAACCTGGGCACACTGCTGGCTCATAGTTAGCTGGCTGTTGTCCAAAAACCCCAGGTCCTTTCCCACCAGGCAGCTTTCCAACCACTCTTCCCAAAGTGTGTAGTATTGCATGGGGTTGTTGTGACCCAAGTGCAGTCTTTAGCACTTGGCCTTGTTGAACCTCATACCCCTGGCCTCAGATGATTAATTCAGCCTGTCCAGATGCTTCTGTAGCTCCTCCCTGTTCTCAAGCAGGTCAACACACCACAGCTGGCTAACAAGGCATCATCCGCAAACTTAATAAAGATGGCCTTGATCCCCTCATCTATATTACTGATAAAGATACGAGACAGACTGACCCCAATACTGATCCCTGGGGAACACCACTTGTGACCAGACTCCAAATGGATTTTATTTCACTCACCATCACTCTTTGGATCAAGCCAGTTTTAACCCAGCAAAGTGTACTGCCACCCAAGCCATGAGTAGCCAGTTTCTCCAGAAGAATGCTGTGGAAAATGGTGTCAAAGGCTTTAATAATTCTAGGTAGACAACTAGACAGATATTATCTCTGTCATTTGTCTGTCCTAGATTAGTTACTTGAAAGTTTTCAACTGAAATCCTTGACTGATGTCTGAGAGAAGATTTAAGAAATCTTTTTGTTTTACTGGAAGTTAAAGCAGAAATTTACCAACAGCTTTCCTGATAAGTTTCACATTAGTGTATTTAATGCATACTCACTCATCTTTTTGCAACTGAATCTTGTCCACATTCAGTACAAAGGACAGACTGTGATTGGGTGAAGAATCATTTGAAAAATACCTCTATATTATGTAAAAATTATGGAGATACAAACTTGTGATGAAACTGAGCAACTGAGGTTAGTTAAGGACTTCATCAATTCATCTCAGAGAACACAAGCTTCTCAAAAATAAGTTGCAATTTAAGGAACTGATTGCTATCCTGGAGAAATACCTTTGTTATCCGTGTGACAGTTGGCAAAACATGTACAGTATCATTTTCAGAGATGCCTGAAGTATGATTGAGTAACTAAGAAAAGCTCTGAATTGGAACTCAGAGTTCTCAGTCTGTAACAGAGCAAACCAAAAATTTTCAAGCATAAGAGGAAAAAACATGTGGGAGAAAGAGGGATCCCAGTGGTTTATTTAATTAAGCTGCTGATACTAATAAATTTTCACAAAAGAGGAGTGCCAAGGAGAGCTATGCCTCAGATCCAGATCACAAAAGTATAATTATCTTTGCAGTGGTCACTGCATGCATGCAGGTCCTAGCTGCTACAGATTGTAATGATAGTGTATCTGTTAGATCCTGGTCCTTTATCTAGCCAGAGAATGCATAGCTTCTGTCCTGGTCATTTTTTCACAGAAACCTGGTCATGGAAAGAATACAAGTCAGGAACAAAGGAGTGTGACTTGTACAGACTCAAGATAAAACCATAATCCCCTGTCTTCTTCAAAAGTATGAAGACATGCACAAGCTCAGAAATAGCCTGAGACCCAAATTTTCAAAAATAATAAATACACCCCACTGCAAATGAAATGAATGCAGAGTCACATAACCATAACTAAACCCAGGGTTTCCTGGAAGCAAAAGTGTATCGCTAAATAGAACATAACATTTATTTGTAAAAAATATTATCTATACATAGACATATAAATATATATTTGTAAGATGAATTAGGGTAAAAAGAAAGATGAAGGCTTATTGCCAATTTAGAACAAGGCAGAAAAGGCCAACTCATGAAAAATGGTGCTCTACAAATTCCTCAGTTCTACTGTAGAAACTCTTGCATCAGACTTTACTTTATTGCCATTCACCTACCCCAAAGAATTTTCATAAAGATGGGCAACCTTTTCTAATATTGCCTAAAGGTAATCATAATGAAAACAACCTCCAACACAGATTGTACTTCTGAAAGGCAATATCTTCAATTTGTGAAAAAGAAACACCTGCACTAGACAAGTTGAAATTAATTTGACAACTGCTAATAATGTAGTCATGAAAGCCTGGATTTGGGTAGATGACTAAATTGAGAAACAGCTTAAATCTTTCTAATGGAGTCTTTCCCAAAGGTGTTACATGTCTGGCTTGCTGCATTCTGAGTATCAGTACATCATTCTTCCTATTCATAATCTGTATATTGTTTTTCACTTGCATCAACAACTGAGGAAATGGAATGGATACGATGATGACAAATTTTCTTAGGATAATAACTTTACAGACATAGAATTAATAAGTAATTTAGACTGGAATGAAAAACACACCTGGTGATTAAAAATAACCTCTTTTTTTCCAAAGAAAGAAAAACTGAAAAAAAAAAAAAAAAAAATTAGTCTAATCTACAAATATTGGTGAAATATTACAGTTTTCTCATGTAAGGAAAAAGAATTTCATGCTGAAGTCAAAAAGTTAGTTCTTCCAAAAATATAAAGAAATGATCACATTTCCCAGTGGATTCTGTCAAAAAAAGTCAATTTGTTTTCTTCCTTCTAAATACATCTGGCTTGATATATTTTATTCCCAAATGTTAGAATGAAAATACACTTTAAATACCAAAATGATGGAGTTTCTTGTTCTTCACATTTGTTATTGGGTATAAACAATGGACACAAAGCAAAGACGGAGAATTAGGAGCACTCTGGCTTTTGTCTGAAAACAGCCACATAATATTAATATATAGAAAAAAATAGTGACCAGGTTACAAATTAGGATGTTGTTAAAACCAGATAAACATTATTATGAAATCATGAATAAAACAGCTTGCTCGCTTGATTCCCTAGATAGTTATAAAAGCAAGGAAAATGTTGCCTCATGTATCATCCGTACACATCATAAATTGTAGCTTGAGCTAGTAAGTCTACCCCAGGCACTGTGGTACGTACAATAAGGTTGCATACATGAGAGGTTATAAAATGTCTGAAGGTTTCTGCCTGTGGGGATATATAATTTAGCTTTTGACTGTGATGGTCTAAGATATGTAGGGGGAAAGGTACTCTGAAGGTGTAATAACTGAGCAAATTAGGTTCTGTTCACACAGTATACTCAGATGAGAATTGAGGGATATGGGAGATGTTTCCTATCCACATCAACTCATGAATGGGTTAAATAAAGCAGCAAAGGACTGATCTCTGTAGTCACTTAAACTGTTGTTTCTCTATATAGATTACTGGTTTCTAGACTCCCACCTGCTTTAAGAAGGAAGATCCTGACTCAGCTGAGGAAGTGTGAGTGGAAGCCACAAACTCCTGTAAAAATCTGAGAAAATATTGTCAAACAGTGTGTGCACATTAAGCCCTCTTGAACACTTGCCCATGTGCATGGAATTCTAAAAACAGAATATATGAAAAACCAGGGCTGGGAAAGCGTATACTCCAGGTGTTCAAGAATGCTACTTTAACAGATGCCTTTGCTGCAGTACTAAAAGATAAGTTTGCTGCATATCAGTTCTTACAAGTAAGCATCAGTGTTCTGTCTTCTCAGGAGCCTGTACTTGTTCTTTCTTTAAAAAAAAAAAATTTTTGATTGACATTGCAACTACTGAGCATATAAGGAAAATGTAAGATACTTCAAAACAAAAATAAACTGACATTCACACTGCAAGCTTCAGAAATTTAATATTTCTGTCACAACTACAAGGCAACTAGGACACAGACTATTTCATCTACCTCCCACTACTGTCTTCAAGTATAAAATTAGAGTTTTATTTGGTGTGACTATTTCTTCATTCAAAGACCTAAAGTTATGTAGCTTTTACATTGTACTTTTTATTTCTTTTGAATTTTTTTTTCTACAATCATTAACCTCATAAAATCTGTCCAAACCATGAAGAGGAAGCATGTTGGAGAGAAAGAACAAATACAAATAACTTCTAAGATGAAACACTAAAGCTCTTAGAGGGTCCTAAAAGTCCAGGTTTCTATTCCTGTATCAAGAAGCACAGGATCTTCCTTCCTATCTAAACTTGATAAAGGGCTTTTTTGTTTATTAAACTTACGGAAAATTATAAACAAGAAAAATCATATATTATATACTTATGGAAAAATGACAGCCTGGTGACATTGCAATTTAGATTCAGGTAAAATGTCAGAACTCTACTTACAAACATGAGGAATCAGCAAAGATTTGATTCATAGTTCAAAAAAAGTTAAATGAGTAGCAATTAGAAAAATGGTATAAAAATTTAAAGAAGCCACAAATATGCTTTTTAAAACAGTCACCACAACATCATGAGTTTTTTCATAGAAATGGAGTGGCAGTGGTACTATGATTGTGTGAGACAACCAGGTAAACTTTGCTTGTAAAGAACTTGGAAAGTTCTGTTACTTTAAATGCTTTCAATACAGAAAGTGTAACTTACTAAAATATCAAACATAACATCTTCTTTATTAGTTAATTCCATCATTTTGAAGCCATTATATGCCTAAGAAATCCTCAATAATTGTAGTAGGCTATAAAACAGGTCCTGTGAGTCACAGATACTATGAAATCATCAATGAGTTACAGAAAACTCTTGAGGTTCTTTACAGAAAAGAAAGCTCTTCTGCTTCTCATAAAAAGTCCCTGATCTCTAAAATACCTACTGTGACTGAGACCTTTCAACAGAAAAGTGTGAAGAGACCTTTACATATATCCTTTACATATAGTATACTTTTCTGATTATTTTAGACTAGAATGAGAACTAAATAAAAAAAAAATTACTATGGTTTGAGTCCTTGACTTGCCATAGACTTACTGCATGACTTTAGGCAGGTTTTTTCCCAGTTTATTTGCAAATATCAATAAGATTAGACACTTCCCTGCAGCATTATGTGCTAAAGATATTGAAGTGAAATAGAAAAGGGAATGTTTATCTATCATTGGAAACCCTGATAGTGCAAAACTATTTTTTAAGAATTCGGTACAGGAAATTTAGACACAAACCACTGACCACTATCAGCATTGTGTTGTTGTTCTAATTCCGTTTCTAACTATGGGATCTACATCAGTGTTTAGTGAAACAGTTGATATCTTTGTTTGAGCCAATGCTTAAGACCTTAATTGTTTCTTGCAGTCTACTTCTGTCTCTTTAGACAGGCCAGGAAGGATTGTATGTAGTGACAAAGAGCTTATCTGCTTTCTAGTTCTGGTGAGGCACTTCCAGAGGAGAAATTAGGACCTGTAAGAGAAGAAACAATTGCTGTGCTGTCTATCAGCCTTTCCTGTACCCATTACAGTAGTTAGCACATAATGTACGTCATTTGCCTCTGAGTAATTACAGCCCTCAAGAAAGATGAGGTAACCAAGAAATTAGAGACCCTTATACTGTGATACTTAAGGGGGTTATGTGGATGCATGAGTGTTTACAATGACTTGGGCATGTGTGATCAGGACCACATGATCTGAGGAAATGTACCAGTTGTGCCCATTTCCAATATGTTTTATTCACAACTTTGTTTTATTCTCATTTTTATTTCATTTCATCTTCAAGTACTTTGCAGTTTGTTTGTTTGTTCCTACAAATTACATTAAAGGATGAAGGTATGAAATAGAATCACCAAGATTCAGCATTTGATGGCCCAGCATTTGGAAAGCTGGATGCATTTTTTTCACCAAGCAATGTACACATCTAGTAATGGACAGGTAATCACACACTAATTTTAAAAGGAAATGCATTCTGTGAAAACATTTTTCACAGGCATACAGCTTTAACATCCACCATATTACCTGTCATGAAAGCTCCAATCCTGAACAGTTTGTTTCTGAATTATGAAGCTCCTTACACTGAAGTAATGTTTTTGGATGATCTGATAATACATTGATTGCTGCAAAGTGTGTATTAATGCCTGTAGAGAGTGGTGGCTAACTTCACCTGGAAAACAGAGAAATCTTCATTTCACAGCATAACCTACAACACATTTCAGTTTGAAAAGAAAAAAAAAAAACCAAAAACATGTTTTACAGGTCTAAACTGGAAGAAGAAACTAAATATACTGTACCTATGTAACTAAAAATCCTGTAAGCCAAAGCAAAATTATTTTCTCTCGTTCATGTTACCCTATGCGCTACTGGAGAACAGATGTTCTTTGAGTATAGCAGTCATTAAACTGAATCCTTATTTCCTTGGCTGACCTTTCTTTGAGTTTAGTTTTGAAGATATTTCTTGATTTGGCATAAATTTTAATTTACTCTAGAGAGAGCAGTAGATGATGACATTTCTGTTTGTAGTATCATAGAATCATAGAATGTTAGGGGTTGAAAGGGACCTAGAAAGATCATCTAGTCCAACCCTCCTGCCAGAGCAGGGTAGTAGAGCCTGAACTTTTCATTGAGCTCTGTGGTTTTTTAAATTATTTGCTAAGTTATTCAGGTGATATTAAATAAAAAAGCATGTTTGTTCTTGAGTTGGTATATTTTTTTTTTACAACTGTATGTATATAAAGATCAATAGTCTTCTCAGTTTAATGAATAATGAAGAAAATGCCCATCTGATAACACCTGCAAATAGTTTTTCACACATATTTTAAAATAATTTTCACATATTCATGTATTATAGCTACAATTAAAGGCAAAAACTATTTTTATTATAATGGCACACTGTTACAAACAATGTCAATATTTTTACTGGGAAGCAAAGCTCCACATTTGTAGGAAAATCATGCCTTTTGCATTAATATATTTTTTTGCCTTTACATTTGGGGAAATAGTTGGTGCTTATTCTGTCTTCTCTGTCTACCATGATGTGAATAAATAGTATCATCTATTCCAGTGCAGACCTAGCTCATAGTATGTGGCACAAGAAAGATATGGGTTGGGAGAGGAGTCATTCTGTTGTCTCTTTCTTTGTTGTAAGACCTTTTGCAAGGTCTTCTGAGCAAAATGGATAAGGAAGAGTGTAGCCCAATAATTTATTGTAGAATAGCAGGCATTGATCTGCTAGGTACATGTGCACAGTTTTTTTCATTTATAGAGTGAGTTGTATGCATTCTTTTTTACAAATCTCTCAAAGACTATTCACTTTTTACTTAGAAATGGTTACAGTCTTCAATCATTTCATAGAAATTAAAGTCTCTCAGAGAATGTGCTCTACTCCAGGTAAAATTACAAGAATGAAACAGGTTATTCAGCAGGGGACAAAAAAGCCAACTTCAACATCAATAGAAAAATATCACTTGCTATCTTACTGTCAATATCATAGCAGGAAACAGGAAATAAGTAAGAGAAAGCCAAAATGCAAAAGCAGCAAAAATTTTACCACAAAAGAGAATTTTAAGTGGCTAAGTTATGGTCAGGTATAATATTTATCTTACTGAACTAGGCAAAACCATGTAACTTTAAATGTTGTTACATGACAATGTCCAGTTCTTATTAACTTCCCTGGCTTGCTAGTCTTTGTAAAGATTTCAGGCACTAAGCCATGTTTCATGAAAAGGTACACAACAAGTTCAGAGAAAAAGCCACATGAACCACAAGATTAGCTGTTAAAGTGGAAATATTATTGAAGAGAATTACCTAAAGAAGGAACAGTCGTTGACATCAAATGGGCTCTCCTCCCATGAAGGTCTTCTGGCAAACTGCCTTTGACATTGTAGTCTCTGTAAAAAGATCTCATCCTGGGCTTCAGGTTGAGTGTAGCTTGCTGTGCACAAAACCAGCCTTTGTGAATATTTGAGAATGGATGCTGTAAACAATGACAAAGAGTTATTATGAATAGCTCTTATCTACAGAAACTCATTTCTCCTTTCATAATACTTTCTATGGATGATGTTTACTCTTGTGTTTGGTCTAATGAAGTATTGAATCTGAAGCGCATTGAGTAACAAACACATAAAACACCCATTACTGTTGTGATTTTTGTTGAGCAAACCTCTGACTTGTCATAAAAAGAGAACATTTTAGATTAATTCCTCTACTTCCATTCATATATGCTCTAATTTAATAAAGCTGAAAGGGAAAAAGAGAGGATATTAAAAATGTATTTTACTCTCCCAGGCTTGAATTGCATACTCAAATAAAGATTTATTTCTTAAAAAAAACCCACCAAAAAATAATGCCAATGTAAAATAGATGTCTCAGTCTTTGATCTAAAACATTTTCACAAAACTGTTTTAAAGAAGCATGGAAACTCTAGTAAATCAGTAGGGGAAAAAAATAAAGGCGGTACTTCAGAAATATTTTAGAAAGTTCTCGCTTATTTTTTCTGCAAACAATAAGCATTAGCCTATTTGCAATGTAATATCAAAAGTTACAGAAAAGCAACAAGAAAACAAGTTGTGGTGTCCTACTTTACTAATTAATTTACTAGCAGTCAACAAAATAAACTTTTATACCAATTCAGAGAATTTTGAGGAAGACTGGATGGACTACTTTCAGTTAGATAACAAATATGCATTCTTATTAAAGACTTATTCTGGGGTTAATTTGCACTAATGGGATATTTGAAATGTGAGGCATATTAAGAGCTCTGCCTCAATATCTTCTGAATACATGCAATATAAACATTTTTCAAAAAGAAAGATGACTTGAATCTCAAGTAGAAGACCTGGCTTCTGCCTTCTTTCTCTACATAGATAAGACCCATGATGCCTTTGAAAAGTCATTAAGCCCTGTTTGTTTGTTTTCTGCACAGATATTCCTACCTGTGCATATGCACAATGCACACAGAACCAAAATCTGTGTTTTTTTTGTTTTTCCCCCAGATGATTTTTGTTTTGTTGTTGCTTCAAAAAATATATTTAATTTTTTCAGAAGTATCTGATTTTCCTTCTGCAATATTAGTAGGACATAGGAATTTTTTTGACTCAAAATAAATTTAAGATTTTATGGAGTTCATTATTCAACAAAATTTTATTGGGAATATTATGACCCAAAGCTCCATACAGGACAGCAATTACTTCTATGGAGTAATATATCCAGAAAAACAGACTACAAGGAACAACAGCAACAGTCCAACAGCCAACGATTGTTTTAGAGTGAGGAAAATGAAAGCAGATAGTGACAGCATACTTCAGAAACAGTTCTGAATTTATATATTGGTGCTAACTAGTTGTTTATTATGTATCAGCACTAAGCAACACTAGACTTTTCAGTTTTCTTTGTTTTATCATGAAAAATAGAATTTTCCTTGGAAGGGTTCAAAATAATTTAGAACTTGTTTTAAACAAAGGAAATAGACTAGATTAGATTTACTCTAAATGTATGTTCTAAAATTATTCTTGTGTCTCTTTCTATTTCTATTCTCTTACTATTCCAGACTGATTTTATGGTACAATATAGTCTCCACCTTCTCTTTGGCCCTCCACTACCTCTTAATTTGTCTCTGTTTCATAGAGAGAATTAAATTAGCAGTGTTTCTCTTTCCCCTAGAAATTATTATTTTTATAATTTCCTGATAACATTCCCTCTCTGTCACAGCTTACAACTACATTTGCTGCCATTTACGGTGAAAAAAAGTTAAATTCTGAACAACTATCCTCAACATTTAACTTTAGAATTTGCTACTTCTATTTTGGATAAGGCACTAAACTATAGAATTCTTGTTGTTTTTTTCCATCTCTGCTATGTTTTGTATCTTATGCACAGGAAAAAGCCCCACATGTCAATATCATTCTTCATTTAAAATATTATTACTCACCTATTTAAAGTTTAAGCATCTACTGAATGTTTTACTAAATCAGGAATTGACTATATTGTGTTTATTCAATAAAAAATGCAACCGTTCTTGACATTTAATCAAATAAAACTCTCTGATTCAATTTTGCAGAACAGTTTTTCCTCTGTTTTACCAAAATAACAGCAAGAGTTTTACAAGACAATCCTTGGTATATTATCTTGACAATTCTAACTTAATTTTGATCAAAAATAGTCTATACCTTAAATTCACTATTTAAACCTGAAAGTTCTCATGTAAGGTTGAAGAAAAGCTGTTACAAACTGAGGACTCTATTATTCCACACTGTAAGCTATGTGAATAGAATTATAGAATGGTTTGGGTTGGAAGGGACCTTAAAGATCTTATAGTTTCAACCCCTCTGCCATGGGCAGGGACACCTCCCACTAGATCAGGTTGCTCAAAGCCACATCCAGTCTGGTCTTGAGCACTTACAGGGATGGGGCATCCACAACTTCTCTGGGCAATGTGTTCCAGTGTCTTAACATCCTCACAGAAATAATTTTTTCTTTACATCTAATATAAAACTACCCTCTTTCAGTTTAAAGTCATTACCCCTTCTCCTATCATAACATACCTTGTCCAGCTTTCTTGTAGGCTCCCTCTAGATACTGAAAGGCCTCTGTAAGGTCTCCCCAGAGTCTTCTCTTCTCCAGGCAGAACAAGCCCAACTCTCTCAACCTGTCCTGATAGGCAAGTTGCTCCAGTCCTCTGATCATCTTCATGGCCAGCCTCTGGACTCTTTCCAATAGGACCATGTCCATGCTGGGGACCCCAGAGCTGAATCCAGGAATAACAGCAATTCTGTAATTAAAATAATTTATTTCTTACTCTTATACTGATGTGTTAATGTTGCTGGATCTGTTTTGTTTGGGTTATTTTTCAATGTAAAACCTCTTGGTACGAAATAATGCTTTAAATGAAGAAGGTTTCTTCTTTACTAGTATTAAACAGGAGGGAAAAAAAAAGCCAATAACATCAAACCCAGAATAATGCTCACAAACATAGTAATACACAGTAGAGCCACAGAAAGAAAGGGTTTTTTATAAGGATCTATTTTTCTGGGCTTATATATATGTATAATCATAGAATGGTAGGGGTTGGAAGGGACCTCTGAAGATCATTGATTACAACCCCCCCGACCAGTGCAGGAACACCTAGGGCGTGTCACACAGGAACAGATCCAGGCAGGTCTTGAAAGTCTAGAGAAAGAGACTCTACAACCTCTCTGGGCAGCCTGTTCCAGGGCTCTGGCACTCTCACAGTGAAGTTTGTCCTCATGTTGTGGTAGAACTTCCTGTGTTTCAGCTTGCTACCATTACCTGTTGTCCTATCACAGTGCACAACTGAAAACAGACTGGCCCCTTCTACTTGACACCCACCCTTCAGATATTTGTAAACATTATCAAGATCCCCTCTCAGTCTTTTCCAAACCAAACAGCCCCAGGGCTCTCAGCCTTTCCTCATATGAGAGTTGTTCCAGTCCCTGCATTATATTTGTAGCTCTCTGTTGGACTCTGTCTCGTATTTTCCTGTCCCTCTTGAACTGGGAACCCCAGAACTGAATACAATATGTCAGATGTGGTCTCACTAGTGCAGAGTGGGAGGAGAACCTCCCTTGACCTGCTGGCCACACTCTTCTTTATGCACCCTAGACATATATAGACACACAGACACATACATATTATGTTTTCTGGATTTTTACATTATTTCTGTGCACCTTGATACAAAGAAACCTAAAGTGTAAATTTCTAATGATACTGAAATCTTATTTTTATTTCATTGATAAAAAAAGACTGAGCTGATGAGCTGAAAGTCAAAAGCAGTATCTACATATTATCTTGGAAGAATCACACCTCCCTTAGACTAATTCAAATTTAAATGAAGTGAACAAACTTTTACTCCCTCTGGGGTATTCTTAGGTCTGTAGGATGTTTTTTTTTTCTCTTTCTGCACAAAACATTGCATTTAGGCTGTATTATGTGAATTTTACTGCTTTTCGTGAATGATTAAGAATGAACTCAAACTTCTGTTCCATAAGACAAAGTTCACTTTTTCCACTAATTCTGCATGAAAACACATTTCATAAACAATAACCAGTTCACAATTCTTGAACAAAAGTGTAGAAGAGAAGGTTTTGTTTATTTTAATGTAACAGTACCAATTTCACATGAGGTATTCTGCTGACTACTGAAAATCGTAAGATTAATACTTGTAAAATGTAGTTATTTCTTACTCTAGGAAACACTACTAAGCTGAGATGCTTATAAAAAAACCAAAACAATTTTAGGATCTGTAATTGTATTTTAAAAATGTACCATAGTCTACTAACATAAAGGATAATGTAAGTACTATACATGACATTTGGATATTTGCAATGTAAGATGATGCAAGATGTTATAAGATAATGAAAATCTCCCAAATGCTATGTCAAAAACGATAGCTTTGTGAGCCGTATCACAAGGGTAACTGTATTAACCTTTAGAAATATGAGTATTGTGCAGTCTTTTAACCACAAGATTTGTAACAGTCACGAAGTTAAAAGCTTGCTCAACAATTTTGCGAGTATACCCACAAACAGGGAAAGTGTTCTCCACAAAAGCAAGGTGAGAAGTAAAGGAACAAGCTTAGCATGAATATTGCATCTGCCTCCATTACATATTTTATTTATCTTTTGTGGGTGAAGACATTAATACTCTGGTTTTTAATTTATGTAAATTTGAACTGGATGCAGACTGGGTTAATTGAGACATATTTTTGCTACACTGACTACATTTTATGACTAATCCTAAAGTAAATCCCTGATGATAGAATATCTAAGGGAAGAGGAGGTGATAATACAGACAGTTTTAACTTTACTTTCACATGGAGGCTCATGCAGAGATGGAGTATCTGGAAAAGCAAGGGAATGCGGTCAGGTCCCAGGCTGTGAAGACTCAGCACTTTCCCTTAGCAGTTCCTGTGGATTCAGTTTCCAGGGCAATGTAGCTGGGGAAGTTATCAACATCCATGAGCAGGTGAACTCTAGTGCAAGGCTGACTGCGGTCTCATAACTGACAGGTGTAATTTATACCTATACCAACCAGCTTGAGTATTTCTGACCTACTGCCTCAAGCAAAACTACTGGATTTGCCACAAGTTTCTGTGATGATTGCATCAAAAGTTGTATTCCTCCTGTCTTATGGTACCTTCCTCAGAGATATCCATTTTCATTGTTCCCTCCAAGCTTGCTCATATGCTTATTATCTGTGTGATTAAGCACAGGAGAGTTAATCAAATTCTGAAATTTGACAGTCTTCTTGACATGCCAACGGTCATTTGCTGAGACTAACTCCAGTGTAGGTAAGTCCACAACGGGGAAGGGAATCACCTGGGAGCACCCTAACAAGGGCAAGCTCCCTGGGCCAGCAAACACCAGGCTAGCAGGGCAAGGTAGTTCATGCGTGAGGACGCTGACAGGTTGTCAGCTCGACCAGGAAGCTACAGTGGCTCTTCGGCAGAAGATTCTGGCATCCCTGGGCTCTGTGCCTGCTGGCTGTGATACAGCTTGTCAGGCGGAGCTGGCATGGGCAGACGCTGGCAGCCAGGTGTCCGGCTGCAGCGTGTGCCTGGCTCTGACACCAGTGGGAGTTGTGCCCGGGTTCAATTGCTCCTCTTCTCAGTGATGGAGCTCAGGGAGGAGGTAAGCCGGCTGAGAACTATCAGGGAATGTGAAAGGGTGATAGATATTTGGAGTTGCACCCTGTCTCCTGTGACAGAAAACCAGCAGGTTGATGGAGCCCCTGCTACAGTGATCTCCCCGTCCTCTCACCAGCTGACTGATGGAGGTGATTTAGAGAACACTGAGCAATGGCAAAAAGTTCCTGCCTGACACGGCAGGTGTGTCTCCCCAGCAACCCCTTCATCCTCCCAGGTGCCCTTGCAGAACAGGCATGGTGTTCTGCGAGGGGAACCAAACAATGACAGTGATGATAGCTTGCCTAGATTGGAGGAGTCACAGAGGCCAGGGTGGAGTATGCCTAGCATCAGAACTTTTTCAGTTAAGAAAGAAAGGTAGGTCCTTGTCCTTGGGGACTCATTTCTGAAGGGAGTGAAAGGGAGATATGCAGATCAGATCCACTCCTTAGAGGTCTGCTGCTTCCCTGGGGCCAGGGTTAAGGACATACAGAAAAAAAACCTTCCCTACCTTAGTTTAGCCCATAGACTACTACCATTATTAATTTTTTAGGTAGGCAGTGATGAAATTACAAGAATTCTAAGGGCAAAGAGAAAGACTTCAGGGCTCTGGGATGGCTGGTGAGGGAATCGGGAGTTCAAGTAGTGTTTGCTTCTACCATACCAGTTCCAAAGTTTATTGAATGCCATCTTTGCCTCAGTCTTTACTGCTAAGACCAACCCTCAGGAATCTCAAACCTTGGAGAACACAGAGGAAGTCAGAAGAAAGGAAGGCTTTGCCTCAGTTAAAAGGGATTGGGTTCGAGATCAGTTAAGCAAAGTGAACATCCACAAATCCATGGGCCCTGATTGGGGGCAAGTTGCTGAGAGAGGTGGCAGAAGTCATTGCTAGGCCACTGTCCATAATCTTTGAAAAGTTCTGGAGAACATGAAAGGTGCCTGAAGACTGGAGTAAAGCCAGTATCACTCTAAACTTCAAAAAAGGCAAGAAGGAGGACCCAGGTAACTATAGGATGGCCAGTGTCACCCCCATTCCTGGAAAGGTGATGGAGCAGCTTGTTCTTGGCGCCACCTCAAAGCATGTTGAGGAAAATGAGGCTTATCACAAGTAGTCAGCATGGATTCAACAAGGGGAAGTCGTGCTTGACCAGTCTGATAGCTTTTGATGAGAGGCCAGAGAGCTGGGTGGGGAGAAATTTAAATTCACCAAGGGCAAGTGTAAAGTGCTGCGTCTGGGGAAGAACAGCCCCAAGTACCAGTACAGGTTGGGGACTGATCTGTTGGAAGGCAGCTCTAGGGAAAAGGACTTGGGAGTCCTAGAAGACAAACAGGATGACCATGAGCCAACAGTGGGGCCAAGAAGGTCAATGGCATCCTGGGATGCACTAGGAAGAGTGTGGGCAGAAGGTTGAGGGAGGTTACCCCCCCCAAACACACTCTGCTAGCGAGGCCTCACCTGGAGTACTGTGTCCAGTTCTTCTGGACTCCCTGGTTCAAGAAGGACAAGGAACTACCGGAGAAGGTCCAGCAAAGGGCCATTAAGATGATTAAGGGCCTGAAGCACCTACCATATGAAGAAAGGCTGAGAGAGCTGGGTCTGTTTACCTTGGAGGAGGCTGTGGGAGGATCTTATCAATGCTTATAAATACCTAAAATTTGGGTGTTAGGAGGATGGGGACAGGCTCTTCTATGTGGTGTCCAGTGACAGAACTAGGAGCAATGGTAATAAACTGGGAAAAAGAAGGTTCAATGTCAACAATGTCAACATGTTACTCTGATGGTAACAGAGCATTGGAACAGGATGCCCAGATTGGTGGTGGAATCTCCATCTCTGGAGACTTTCAAAAGCCACCTGTTCCTGTGTGATCTACTCTAGGTGATCCTGCTCTGTCAGGGGGGGTGGACTAGATGATCTTTAGAGGTCCCTTCCAACTCCTACCATTCTGTGATTCTTCTTATCTATTGTACAATTCTTGGCATATCACCTAGGATTAGGTTTAAACTGCCAACTGCATAGGACAGCAACATGGAAAGATACTTGGACTCAGCTAAACATTTACTTCTCCACTTACGTATTTAAGCGTATGAACTACAATGAGTATGTAATAAATTAAACATTGCACTCACCAAGTTCTAGCTTAAAAAATAGTTACCTTCCATTTGTAATAGCCCTTCCTGATATATCTTAAAAGCTTCTTCTAAAGCTCAGAATGACCACTGTGACTTTACTATGCTTCACATTTAGTCTCGCTCTGCATACGAGCTTCTGTATTTTTATCACTTTTTCCTGTAGTCTCAACATCAGCTGTTGCCAGGGTTAAAACTGCAACAAAATTTGCTGTACTTCACATGTTTTGAATTCTGATGCATGCTCCATTCATATTTGTTTTTTTAAGTTCAGGCTCTTTATGATTGCTATTGGTATACAGTACTCTCAATGCTTATATTCTTTCCAGTCTTCATTTAGAATTTATGTAAGCTTGATTTCAACCTTTTATGTATGCTATATTAGTACCAAACCAAGATATTCTAACATATGCATTCCATATTTTTTTAATTTATATTACTATAAGAAATAATAACTTCCCATAACTTTCACAAGTAACAACTGGAATGGTTCTTCATTTTTGTAGGAACAAATGACTATTTCTTTAATTCTGAAATTTGTAATTAATTTTTTTTTGACAGAATTTCTAGATGTGATTGATGGGTTCCAGTAGAAAGAAGGAGGAAGATTTTCCACATTGTGCACACTTCTAAGATGTTAACTCCTTAGGATCACATAAGAAGAGGAAAAATGATATCTTGCAAATTTTTATGGTATGAAAGCTGCCTCTAGTCATTATTAAACATTTTTCCTGTACTTTTAAAACAAACTATCTTAACTTTCATTCTGTAATTGTTTTTAAGTAAAATATAAAGAAGCTTATCTCAAAAGCACGTGATCAATGAACTGATTTGTTCAGATGTTTTTCTAATGCTACCTTGTTTGCCTTATTATTCTTATTCACGATTCATGGAGGATGAATCAGTTCTAATGCATCCTTTCTTTGCTATCCATTTTATCATAAGATTCCTCAATTCCATCTCTGTTACTGAAATCTGGTACCTCAACATCTAGTTGTCACTGTCAGTTTCTGCATTTATCCTTCTGTTGCAGTTCTTTCTTTTTTTTTTTTTTACCCCTATAGATTTTTCCGAGCCATCTGTTTTCTCCTGTTCTGGGAATCCAGTGCACTAGTCCTTCTGAATGCAGATGGTTAATTTCATCTGCTGTCACTACTTTTAAGAGTAAAATACTCACCACCTGCCTCTGTATGGGGAAACTTGATCTGATGAAATTTTTAAAGGAGTTAGCAGAGGGAACGTGAGAAAGAATTGAAAGGACACAGCAGAAGTCCTGAGCCTTGTGAGGGCTCTCATGTGTCTTGCCACCTATCTTGCCAGAGGGAAAGGGGATTTTGTTGGCACTGTGCTGTCCCAAGTCATGCAGCAGCTGCTGGGATGCCCTGTGGTTCTTGTGTGTGCTTTTGGCAACCTCCATGCCTGTAGTATTGTTGCAGGAGCAGTGCTTATCCTAGAGGTCAAGATGGAATTATTCTCTTTAGGAGATACAGAGCTGCATAGATCTTTTCTCATCTTACCTCCTCATCTGGCCACAAGTAAGTTACTAAATCATTGTTGTTAAACATTCATGGAATTAAACCCCTTGAAGTTACCTACATTTTACTGCTGAAATGTAAACCAACATAATCTGAATTGATGATATAGTCCATTGTCTTTCAAATTCAAAGTAATTTTTGTTGTGTGTTGCACTTTTTAAGATGATGACAAAGGGCATTAAGTAAAGAAAAGTCTCATCTAGATCTACTGAGAAGAAACACTGTGTTATATTTAGACTTACTTTGCTCCCTCTTAGGAGCAAAAGACTATATTAATTTATTCTTGAATGATACTGAGGAACTGTGTATTTCAAGTTGTAAACACACTGAAATAAAGATATTTCAATTTTTAAGGTCTGTTTAATTACCAAAATTGAAATAGAAAAGAACCCATTATTCAATTCTATTCATAGTAACATGGTTTTTAAGACAAACCCTTTCAAATTACATCTGTCTTCTGCAATTATAGACAAAAAAAAATATATAGTGAATAGTTTAATTGAAAGAAAGTAACAGGGTTTCATTTAAAAATAAAGTGCTGGAAGCACAGAAGAAGAAATTCAAAGTTTTAAACATAAGCTAATCAACAGCTCAAAAAAAATTCCTTTAAATTCTGATGATTTTAGGTAGGAAAGAGAAGATCATTTTCAGAATCTGACAATTATTACCAGACTTGTTAGCACTGTAATTTGCCTGCAGGTTAAGCTGCTGGCAGACCTTCCTCAGTAACTAGGCTATAAAACAGTTTGAAAATTATGCTAGATGTTTAACAAAAATGTAAATAGGTGTTTTCACTGACTTTAGGAGGACATTTATTACTTAGATTTTATTAGTTAGTGTCTTGACACCCTGCAGTACCTCTAACTATTAGAGAGGTTAAAATGATGCTTTTGCCAGGTTTGCTGTTGGCAGATAAAACATTGCTTTTAGCATCTTTTCTAGATGCTATAAGCATAGCTACGAATGATGGAGATAATGGAAGCTAGTTAGAATAAAAAGTAGTTTTTATACAATTTTTCATAAGCAGCCCTTCAAAGAACCTGTGGCTGTAGAAAAGTCTTCCAATTTTCCTGGTTTTGTAGTTCTCTATTTCTTTTTTTTTTTTTTTTTTTTTTTGTGAATGATAAGCCACTATGTGTATAAACATTACAACTTACATCAAAAAACCGCATTAAATTTAAAGTTTCAAATAATTCTCATGTTTGCATTCCCAAACTTTAGCAACTTTGCAGACTTCAGGCTATACATATGTCATGGTGAGTTTAAAGTATCTTATTGTCACATACCTTTTTTAGTCATATACTATGTTTTAATGCACAAATTTTGTGATAATAATGTATATTCTGTTTTCATCTAACAAGTTAAAAAATAGATGTAGCGAATATTCTGCATTCCTACAGAAACTGCCATTCTGTTTACATGCAGTATCAAAGCAGACAGAGTATTCTTGTCCCCTGACCATAACAACACTGACAACTGATGATGACAGTACAATGAAGTGGGACGACAGAGGTGAAACATCAGCAAAAAAAAGAAAAAAAAGAAATTTGTCAGTGTATTTGTAGACATATAGGCATGTGCGTCAGGGCATCATCCCTTTTGCGTCAGCTTGTCACATAAATCTGTGCCATTGATCCTGCCAGAAGCACCATTCTGATTTGCAGATGCAGACACAGCTTGCTGAACTCTGCTAAGATTTGCCTGAGGGACAGATGGAAGAATGCAGAGGCCAACTGAGTGGTCCTCAAGAAGGTAAAATTAAATCTTAGGTTTAATGCTGTTTTAAAATTAATTTATTTATAAGTAAGGCAAACTACAGGGAGGTTTCCTTATACCTAGTATGTTGAACTCATCGTGAAACTTACCATAGCTTTTGTCTCCTAGCATCTCCCAGTAGTTTGTGCTCTAAATCCTTTTATTTGGGTAAAACAAATTTTGGTGATCAGTGTACAGCATAGCTGCTGAGAGACTGCCTCTATCTTATTGTTATGTTGTCTGAAGGAAGACATTCTAGTAAAGTTTGAATTATGTGTGCACTACAGTTACTATAAGCAATACATTCATATTTATAAACTATTACTGGAGGCAGCAGTTTTACCATGGAAGAAGTATTTTTTCTAAAAAATGCATCTAGAACATACTGAGGCCAGAACTTGACTACAGCATGAACACGAATTATTGTTTTCCTTGTGAATGAAGAGAGCACCAAAGCATGAAGCAGTGGGTTTGATATTGTAGCCTTAGGAGCATTTCTGATTTCTCCTTCAAATCCTTTGCCTAATCCCTTTGTTTTTCATGTTTTCTTCAGCAGTTTTGGGACTATATAATTTCTGTGTTGTTTATATACATATATATATAGAGGATGCCTTGTATAAAACTTCCCTTTTTAACTACTGTCAGTAACAGCAAATGCAGCCTCCCCGTGGCAGAGAAAAATTCATATATAGTTATCTGTGTGCATTGAAGACCTGTTCAGTAGAGTTGCTGGATCAAAAGGCATTTCAAGACAAGAACCAGTTGTAGTTCTGGAACTGATAATTTAGAATATCAAGCCAGAGAAATATTCTGTATGACATGTGGCTTCAAATGAATTAACAAAAAAAAAAAGGAATGGGTTGGATGGTCGCATCCAGAGGGTAGTGTCAATGGCTCAGTGTCCAGATGGAGAGCAGTGACCAGTGGTGTTCCTCAGGGGTCCGTACTGGGACCTGTACTGTTTAGCATTTTTATCAATGACATAGACAAAGAGATCAAGTGCACCATCAGCAAGTTTGCAGATGATACCAAGCTGAGTGGTGCTGTCGGTATGCCAGGAAGGATGGGATGTTATCCAGAAGGACCTGGACAATCTGGAGAGGTGGGCCCAGGTGGACCTCATGAGGTTCAACGTGACCAAGTACAGTGTCCTACACCTGGGCTGGAACAATCCTCACTATTAATACAGGCTGGGGGTTGAGGTGATAGAAAGCATCCCTGCAGAAAAGGACTTGTGGGTGCTGGTGGACAAGAAGCTGGACATGAGCACACAGTGTGTGCTCGCAGCCCAGAAGGCCGATCACATCCTGGGCTGCATCAAAAGAAGTGTGGCCAGCAGATCAAGAGAGCTGATTATACCACTTTACTCTGCTCTGGAGAGACCTCAACTGCATCCAGTTCTGAAGCCCTCAGTAGAAAAGGGACATGGACCTGATGGTGTGGGCCCAAACCATTCTATGATTCTATGGTTACCACTGGTGAAGGAGAATGCCACTGTTGTCAAACTTCTGGAACCCATTATTAAAAACATGGAAGCAAAAGTCAGGGCATTCTTTTAGGAAATAGCTATTAAGCCTATCATCTGTAGATTACAGAACATTGTTAAATACTTAATAGCAAATTGTCTAAAAAAACTGGTGGAAATCCAAGGTAACAATGGCTTTCTGTCAAGCTGTGAAGATATTTAAATTGGAATAGTCCAAAGGTCTGCCTGTGGTCTGGTTCTGTTCAATGTTTTTATCAATAGATTGAATGGATGGATTAAAGGAAATGCATGCAAAAGAAACAAAGCTGTAAGGCACTATTAATTTTTTAGAGAACAGAATCTGAATAAGATATGATAAATTAAATGAACTTGGATCCACAAAATTACTTTTGATAAAACAAGTATAAATGTCATGTGTCACATGGAAAATCAAATACACAGATATTAAATTAAAACTTGGGTAGACAGCAGCTTTGCAGATAAAAAGGTTTGGGGGTTTGAGTGGATCAAAGTCCTTGAATATGAGTCAACAATGTGGCACTGTTGTAAAAAAAGGCCAACCTCAGTTCCATAAAGAAAAAATTCCTTTTATGACAAAAAATAGGGAGCTAAATCGTTCCATTCAGTTTTGTCTCTGCTGGAGCATGGGACTGCTTTCTATGGAATAACGAATCAGAGGTATCTGAGGTAATCCATGGGAAGGCAGTAAGACATGAGAAAATTAGAAAACTTGAAGAGTTTGCAGGGTCACAAAAAAAAAGGAAACTGAGAGGACACCTGACAGTTGTTCCAATTTAAGAAAAGTCTTATGAAAAGGAAATTTTCCTGCAATGCATTGTTTTTTAGAAATTGTCTAAAAAAAAAAAAAAAAAGCTGTTCTACAGCATGGAACCAAAAAACAGTTGTGCATGGAATCTTAGTACAGGAAAGACATGGAGGTGTTGGAGTGGGTCCAGAGAAGGGCCACAAAAATGATCAGAGACATGGAACATCTCTCCTATGAGGACAGGCAGAGAGAGCCGAGGTTGTTCGGCCTGGAGAAGAGTAGGCTCCTAGGAGACCTTATTGTGGCCTTTCAATAGTTAAAATGGTGCCTATAAGAAAGATGGGGAGAAACTCACTGATTTGAAAACTAGATAGCTGCTCCCTGGATTTGGTAAACAAAAGTTCTCCCAGGTCTCACTCTCCTTTCTGTAATAAATAAAATTAGTCTCTTCTGTCCTTGTTACTTGAGTTCTCTGCCTCAGCAAAGCTAAGCTAAAATTTGTGTTCTGGAGACCCATACACAATCATATCACTTTACAAGTATTTGATTCTTCCATGTCTGTTTATGGGATTCTGCTGTAGCCACTGCAATTCATTACAGACTAAGTGAAACAGTGAGATTGATGCAGTACATTTTCATGCACTGGCTGTCATGCTGCTATTTCAGCTCTGTACAAAACCACTTCTCTCTTTTAAGGGAAGAATAGGGAAAAGAAAAGAGTAACAGCCTTTCAAGGTATCTTGTTTCCATCTGTAAATTCAGTAGGAATTTGTGTTGCAGACTACTTACACCAACAATTTCACATCAGAAGACAAAGCATTCATAGTGCATACATAGTAAGTAATTGTCACAATTAAATAAAACCCATTTTGCAATACTTTTGACAGTGCTAAACGTGTGGTTCAATGTGAATATTATACTTGTTACACCTAGACATATTATATGTCAAGAAAAAAAGGAGAAAAAACCTGAGGTGATTAAGACAGTATGGGCAAGGTATTTCATGTTTTGTATAAACATCTAAATACAAATTTGTGCTGACTTCCATTAGATTTGAGTAGCTATTCTAGACACAGCAACTATCATGGGACACTGCTGGACCATGACAGTGTTTAGTCCTTTCTTTCCTGTATTCCAGCTCTGTTCTTTAACCAGAGAATGTACAAGTACCTTATTCTAGCATTGTCCTTGAATGGTCATCAGTCACCACATGGAAACGTTTGAAACCTTTCTTGTGGATATCATCCAAGCTCATGCTGGGCCTGCTGGCGAAGAGTGAGACCAACATGTCCGCATGCAGAACGTGTGGGAACTCTGCTTCTTCTGGAGTAGTAAGTGGGTAGGGAGGAAAGGAACCTATAATACTTAGAAAAATAATGGAAGAGACAGAATAAGGAAGGAACAGAGTAAAACTTGTAACAAGAGATACTTAGTTGCTTCAGTAAGTTTTTCTTCTTTATTCTTTAAGGTGTTTGCTATTCCCAGTCACCTTGACTCCCCCTTCCCCTTCTTTCCTATATCTCCTCCCTTCCTGCCTCCCTCCCCTTCCTCTTCAAAGCAAACAGAAATTGGGCTTTATCAAGAGACAAACTTTAGCAAAGTCATTCTCATGACTCAATAAAATTTTGCATACTGAAGGTGGTGACTGAGTCACAGAAAGTGTGTCCAACTCCACATCCAAAGGATAAAAACAGAATCAATTTTCTTAAGGCAGAACTGTGGGTTGGATAGGTTTGGAAGGTGTTAGGAGAGCAACAAGAGTAGGTCTAATTACCAGCAAGTCCTTGAAAAGAGAAAACTCAGGAACAAAGTAGAACAATAAAGCAAAAAGAAACAAGGTCAGAAGCTGTGGTTTCCCTGCAGTGTTTGTTCATGTTGTTACTTCAGCATCCTCTATTCCTGTTGAGAAAATTACTATGTATTCTAGAAATGTGCACATATTATCTAATACTGCAGTATATAGTATTGAGTTGATAATTTCTGCACTGTTTTCCTCACAGCCTTCTCCTTCACTTCACAACAGGTTTTGTAGGTTCTGTTGGTTCTGTTGGTTCTGTATAACAGCATGAAAAAAAGGAATAATTACTATAGTGCTAAACATCCTTTTTTTCCCTGAAGCTCTGAGGTAGCTGAAGGTACAAAGTCCCCTTAAAGAATAAAATACAGAGTGATTTTAGTCAACCAGCAGTTTCCCAGTTCCTTTAATTTTATTTCTGTGGATTGTAAAGTTATTAGCATGGAAGATAAACATAATTTATCAAAAAATTATGTTGTGTGCAATTACACTACTATTACTTACAGAGGTGTGAATAAAGAATTTTCTTTAATTAAGTCCCCTTTTGTACTTTATTAGTTGCATGTTTCTTGCTTTGCAATTCAAGTGTGAAGATCTCCCCTACCTAAAATGTTCATTGTTCTACATCCAAAGTCACTTTGGCACTGAAATACTTTGTTGTCCTTTAAAAGTCTGAGAGCACACAAAACCATCACAGTCTTATTACAACTGAAAAAGTTCAACATTTTAAATTTTTGAATGAAAATGTCCCCTGAGTTGAAAAAAAAATTTAAAAAATTAAGTACTTCTGATATTTGAGGAAAAGGAGAAAATGAAAAGAAGAAATCAATGTTCATTTCAATTGTTGATATTTTACAATTGCCACAATTTTTCTTTTTCATAGTATTGAGATTCACGTTTGATGAAAACTAGATACTGCATTAAGCTTTAAATTACTACATTTTGTCTCTAAATATGATGGATTAACTCTTGGGAAATCATATGTGTTCTATACAAACTTTCTGACCACAGCATTGTAAAATTTTATCTTTTCTAAAATGTTTGAAATTTAGATCTTCTTCTCATTGAAAATATCAGAAGAAAATGGTGTCAGCACATTCAGATAATATTTCCTGAAAGAATTTTAAACCAGTATTTTAATATGATTATTTTCTCATCATTTTCTTCATGGATCATTTTTCATTCATTGTTGAGTATAGCAGGGCCTTGCTTCAAATGTGAATGCAAGAATACAATAATGACAAAACAGAATGATGGCTCTTCTTCCCTCACCATTCTTGAGTGTCTCCCTAGTCCTGCTCTTAGCATTACCTCAGAGTAACAAATCAAACAGGGGTTTTCCCCCTACAAAAGAGTTTATAGCAAGCACAGTTGTTTCCTCATGGCCTAAAGACTCTGCTCATCTATTCTTATGCCCAAAAATTCTCATTCACCAGCCACATTCATGCTTTTTCATACTACTTCTTTGCTGAGTTGGGGCAAGTGAGTTGTATTGTGATCTATCAGAGTTATCTTATTATCCATAAAGGTTAAGGTGACCTTTCTTTTAGTTAATAAGGACAGTAAAAACATTACTTCACTGTTATTACATTGTCATGTCTGGGATGCTTGCTATTCAATGAATGGTTAAGTTACAATGTCCTAATATGATGCTATGTATTACACTTTTATGCTATAAAATTCTATCACAAGGATTAATATGTTGTTTGACTAAAGTCAGTTATGCAGCTAATAAACAACTTCTTAGTATATTAAGTTCTCTTTGTTTATTTAATATATTCTTCATTTTCTAACTATGGCATAAAAATGTGATCAAGAAATTTTTACTTGGGAGATTTCATATCATACTCCTGAATACTACCTCTCTGGAAGATGACATAAAATAATTATTTTTAGCAATAATGCTAACTATAACACACACATACACACTTTTTTTTTTTTTTCTTCTTTCAAAAATAGCTTTAGCCTGACTATCCAGGAAGAAACTTAGCAAAGTAACAAGTTGCACTGAACTTCCATGTAGATACCTGAAGAAAATGTAAAGTGATGGCTCATTCCTCTCTGAGAGGAATTACCTATGTCTATGTGTAGTGCACAGTCTTCTAGTTCCTGGAGAGTTTCTCAGGACTCCTGAAGTTGAGAGGAACTGAGGGATGTCCATCATGTCTACGGCCATTTAACAAGTCATGAAGAGAAGGTGAGGTTTGTATCTCCCAGTATATACGGCTGCAGCAAAAATGATTGGTTTTCAGCATGTGTTTGGAGGTATAAAAGCAGTTGTATATAGATACAGATAATATCTCTCAAAAACCAGTGCTTTGGTATAGCAAAAATAAGTTTCAGTTTCATCACATTCTGACTACTAAAGGTTTCTGATGCCAAAAAAAACCCAGGCCAATTAAACCCCACATTTCAGCATATCCAAAGAAAAGCATAATTTTGTAGTACGTCTAAAACTGGCATGCAAAAATTATCAATGTTTACTCAAACACTGAAATGATTTCTATGTTTCTTAAAACTGCAACTTAGGCTACTCAAGCTCTGCACGTTGTTTTCTTAGTTAGGTTTTATTTTAGTACCAATCCAATTGATCGGTTGATCAGTCAATAACGAATTACCTGTTAATCAGTCATTGATGTGGTTTGTCTAAGAATGTGTGTCGAGCCTAAGTAATAGAATATACACAATATAGTTATTTTACCTTTCTTTTTTATCACCATAGAAGAGATCAGTAGATAATTTCTCATAAATAAAATGGTAACAGTATTGAAGGTTAACTTCTATAGTTCTATTTTTAATTCTTCTGTGCAATTCAGCATGCAGGTCCAAAAATACATAGTCTGTGACAATTTTTTTTTTCATGACTGAAGAATTATTAGATCAAATCTGAAAAAACAGGAAAGGAATATTTTTTTATCTCTCAAATGAATCTTTCAGAGGTTTATCTTCTATGTTCTATAGTAAGTAAATATTCCAACAAGAATGCAAATCAAATTATTTTCTGTTTTTTATATAATTTGTATGATACATTATTTCATTGTGATGCAATTATTTCTGTTAGATTCCCTAACAGCTATAAACATTTATGTTTAAATTGTTTTGTATACCACTCTCTTGATAATACGTTTCTTTCATGCTCATCATATATGCTTTAAATCTCAATGACATTATCCATGAAACTGATAGAAAATATTTCCTCTAAGAAATACTGTACTGCATAAGCAGAAATAATTTGACTTTGTTATCCTTTCACTGTTAAAAGCTGTAATTTGAATACTGATGTGGAGCACTGCTTTCACCATTATAACACAAAACAGCTTCTTAATGCACATAATATTAGTTTGATTATCTATATAAACACAGAAGTAAATCTGTATTTCCTTTAGGGCTGTTAATTTACTGATTTTTTATTATTTTTGTGTGTGTGTGGTTATTGAATGTTCAACTTAATTGTTTAAATATCACTATTTGCTGAAGGGAATTACTTTGAAGAATGATGCTGATCCTGACAAGAGCAGATGTCTACTTATATGCTTGAACAACCTCAACTAAAATTCACTTTCAGTAATGAATAGTTCTAATCAGCTGCTTACAAATAATAAAAGAACCAAGAGTTATTAATTACAAAAAAATCCCCACTAACCTGTGAAGTGTTGGGAGAAATTCTAAGGTACTAATAGATCACAGACTGTAAAAGACAAAATTTTCAGGTTTGTCCAAAGAATGTTTCAAGTAGCTCTTTTTTTTTTTACTCTCCCTGATTCTTCTATTGTATGCTTTACAAAATGTCTTTAAGACACACACAGATGAAGATGGTTTGCCAGTTATCCACCAATAATTGAAGAGGGCAATAAAAACAGAAGTACATATATTTCAACACTGTTTTAGTGACTCTGATTTAACTTGAAATAGCCTTTTCAATTGTAGGTTTAAACAGAAATAGTTCTTAAATTGTAGGTCCAAATCCAAGGAAATTATCCAGCATGTATTTTTAAATTATTTTTCATTTAATTGTGCAACACTTCTTACTAGTCTTAGATTTAATGCTTTGTCCCAACACTGTAAGCCAAATTTTGGATATTTCTGCAATTTAATTGGCCATGATATAGATATCAGAATTGTTTACAGCTTCAGAATTATTCACAGCTGGGCTGATTCTGTCATCTTTTTTTTTAAACTATCCTACTGAAATCCTCCCCACAAGAAAATCAAATTTTCCACTACCTGTACAAAGATTACCCAGTGGTCAAGACTGTCACTATTGGACCCACTGTGAAAGGAGATTCTCAGTATTAGCAAATCTCATTGAGTTTGTTTTACACACTTTTTTTCCCATTTTATTTATGCTTCAGAAGGCTTAATTATGCATCTGTTCCTTAAATTGATGTCAGGGCCTTGAGTGTATCTCCTCTCCTGGAGGTTTGGTGCATGGCTTCAATCATTACCCTTTACTTTCTACAACTATAATTGGATGCAGTAAATACAAACACATTACTGCTGGACTTTAAATGTAACATCAGAATAATTAAAAGATCTGTAATCTAATTCCTTTCAGCTGCTTACATAACAAAAATCATAAAATTGCAATTAGTTCAGTTGTGACAAGAGATATATTTTAAAAAAAAAATTCCCTACAGTATCTTAAAATGGAAACAATGTTCCTAAACAGGAAACTTTCTCAGTGCAAGTGAAAGTCTTGGCTTTAATTTTGGAATTTTTTTTCAAAATACCTAGTAAAGAATAAGATGTCACTTCTTCCATGTGCCACAAAAGCAAAAAACTTTGAAAAGAACTTGCAAAAAACTACTCTTCTTCATAAGCTTGAAGCATCAACCACATTGCCTCCTTTGAAATAGCAGAGTTATTAAAAGCATTTTAGGATCTTCCAATAAGGAACCCTCCAGTGTGCTGGCATTCCTTGTTTTTTGCCTTAGACCCATGAAATCTCCCTGAATTCCACTTGTATTCCAAGAAGCAGAAAATAACACAGGTGTAACTTCCAAATCAACTTTCTGACTTTTCAGCCGTGCTCACCCTTCATTCACCATGCACATTGTGGACATTTTGGAGCATGATTCTCCTATTCTGCCCTAAGGACCTCTCCTCTCTTATACCAACCCACAATTACATTTGTCACGTTTCTGATAAGGTCATGAAACTGTCACATTTGTCCATTTCCTTTCCTCATGTGACATTGACAAGCATTCTCAGACCTTTGTAGAATAAACCGGTGGCCTGTCTCCTGTGCTTTAATAGGTCTGGCAGTTTGCTTTACAAAAATTAAATGTCAGGGAAGCTTCTGTGCAGTGTGACAGCTACAGAGGCATAACTGCCTCTTAGCAGGTTCCTGCCCTCAATGCAAGACAGCACAGACCTACACCAGCAGAAACCTTGTACTAGAATCTTGCTTTTTCTTGTGATGTAATGCACCTATCAGTGCAGCTGATGTGGAAAGTCTTGTGATTTTGAGGGAAATTAATGGAAAACAGATTGCCAAGTGTGCTGGGAGATCAGTATGACAGAGCAGTCTGCGGGACAGGGAAAGGTGCCCTGGGCTGGTGACAGCTGGCACTGGTATATTTTTGTTATGTTACCTTTTTCTAGAAATAACATCATCTTTTCAATTACCCCTCCTTCTTTCCTCTTCACTGTCATTTTCCTTTAAAAAAGGTTACAGGACAACTGCCTTAAAAAATAAAAATATAAAAATAGAATGTTTAAGCTCTTTTGTTGCTTGTTCAAACCAATTCCTCATAAACACACTGTTTGAAAGTGGCATTGACTCCCCCCTCAGGAGGAATAACTTGCCTGTTGCAGATCAGATTAAACCCTTTAAGAGAATAAGCATGTACCAGTTTAGTCTGAGCAGCTCTTTGACCCATCTGCCT
This sequence comes from Todiramphus chloris collaris, assembly GCA_025345505.1. Lineage (NCBI taxonomy): Eukaryota > Metazoa > Chordata > Aves > Coraciiformes > Alcedinidae > Todiramphus > Todiramphus chloris. Next base: position 10,010,708 of record JANVCC010000035.1, on the reverse strand, counting down.
TCCCCAGTGACTCTTCTGTTCCCCTGCACATAGAGTTCTGACTGACAGGGTTTTTTTTAAATGCTGTACCTCTTGGGCTGCAAGACTTCCAGCATCTGCAATCACATGCACACTGGAGATCCTGTCCCCTGCTTACAATTTTCTTTCTCTCTCCTTTTGTAGGATTTGGACCAATAAATAAACAAAGGTACAGTTTTGAAAGGATTTCGGAAAGGGAAATGTTTCACAGCCAGCTCTTCTCTTGTCAGTCTGTGTGATCCTTGCAGAAGGGCTTACAGTCAATTCTGCAGAAAATCTTTGGGGTAGTAGTTAAATAAAATTATTCAAACTTTTGTTTTGTTTTTTTCTAAGGAGAGGAGTGACTATAATTTGCATGTGTATCAAGAATTCTTACTGTGGTAACTCTGTCAATAACAGAGAAACATGAAACAAAAAGGAAGTGCTGGAGAGTTTTTTTTTAGATGGAAGTACAAATTCACCAGAATTTAGGAAGAAGTGTAAAAAACTATGGGAGAAATAAATATGTCTCAAATGTCTTGACTCTTTCAAATTCATATTTCACTTATGATGGGTAAAATACCTAAGTATTCCTCAGGTGAAAACTGGTGTATCAGCCCTTACTGTACATGCAGAAAATACCTATCTTCCAAATCAAAGTCAGGACTGCTAATAGAGTTCTTCTACGAGAAATACTGAGTTTCTTCAAGGACTAGTGTCCTTCGGCCTTTGGCTAAGCGTAGAGATAGGGTTAAAATTTGATAGAAAAATTAAGTTTGTACTTATATCATGAGTGGACCTGAAGTGAACTAGGCAAAACAAACCAAGGTAGCAAAAATTCCTCTCTGGAGGTTTTTTTTTTACTCAGTGGAAGTGCTGCCTTGTCCAAAGGTCTCCCTGTGGTTAGGGCTGGGACAAAACAGAAAATCCAGTGCTTCAGCTGGAGCAGGGCTGTCTCAGGACTGCCAAAGTCTTGCATTCAAATTGTTGTTACAGGGAAAAGGAAACACAGCACGCATAGAGATCTAGGAATCGGTCTAATTTATCTTTTAACAGTCTGATAGTCCAAATTGTATACTTCATACAGGAAAACCTAACTAATAATGATGCTGATTCTTGCACATAATTTTCTAACATCTACCTCTTTTCTTTGTCATCCATCCTGTGTCTCTCTTGCTCCAAAGGCTGACAGTTTCAATCTTCCTCAAGAAGATTTGGGAGCAGGGAATGTAGTGACAGTTTTCCGCTTTTTTTTTTTTTTTTGCTTTTTAGCAATCAGAAATTTTATTAAAAATGAAGGCTGCTGCCTTTCATTTTCCTGAGGGGGAAAAAAAAAACCCCACAGACAATTTTTAATATGGTAGCTCAGACTGTTTCTCACTACACTAATCTAACTTGCCATAGAGACTTTTTTAAACATTTTGTTGGGATCCTCTTATCTTTCCCATTAAGATTATCTCCATAATATTTACTGTAATGATCACTCAGTAGACATATGCACCATAAATACAAGACTAGCATTAGAACTTGTTGCAGGGGAAAGTGAGAGATTCAACTTCACATTTGAAAATAAATGTTGCCAAGAGGAGCCTTATGCAAATTTATCCCTTGGGAGAGCAGTAATTAGAAGCTCAGTTCTATGAGTTTTTCTTATATTCACATATTTCTTCATTTCCCACGTTCACTGTATGAACTGGTATGCAACAGTCCAAGTGGGAAAACAGTTTTGAGAACCATCGTATCATCATGTTAAGTTGAGTTCTTTGTCTTCTACAGAGTAGTCTTTAGCGAAGAACATACAGAATGAAAAATATTTGACTAGTTCCAAACCTCACCTTGGGTACTCTTATTCTGGGGGACTTTTTAAAAAATTTATAACACCAGGAATGTTTTGAAGTGCATTCTGAAAACAATGTAACATCCTGTATTGTGTTTGCATGGCAAGCTTTTGATAGTGGGGGTGCTGTAGGGATGGCTTCTATGAGACGATGCCAGAAGCTACCCCCATGTAAGGGCATTAGCCAGTTATAGCCAGCTCCAGGATGGACCTGCTGCTGACCAAGGATGAGCCAATCAGTGGTGGTGGTAGTGCTTCTGTGATAACATATTTAACAAGGGGTAAAAACACACTGCACAGAAGCAGCTTAGAGACAAGAGTGAGAATCTGCAAGAGAAACAACTCTGCAGACACCAAGGCCAATGAAAAAGGAGGTGGAGGAGGTCCTTCAGACACTGGAGCGGAGATCCACCTGCAGCCTGTGGTGAAGACCACAGTGAAGCAGGTTGTTCCCCTGCAGCCTATGGAGGTCCACAGTGGAGCAGATACCCACCTGCAGCCTGTGGCAGACCCCACACTGAAGCATGGTGGGTGTGCCCTGAAAGAAGCTGTAACCCTTTGAAGAGCCTGTGCTGGACCAGACTCCTGGCAGAAGCTACAGCCTTTCAGTTTCAGTCTTTTCCTAAAGGACTGTAACCCGTAGAAAGGACCCATGCTTGAGGAGTTAAGGAAGAACTACACACCCTGGGAAGGACCCACATTGGAGAAGTTTGTACAGGATTGTCTTTCATGGGAGGGACCCCACATGGGAGCACAGGAAGAGTGTGAGGAGGAAGAAGTAGCAGAGACACAGCATTATGAACTGACCATAACTCCCCTTCTCCATCCCTCTGTGCCACTCAGGAGGAGAAGGTAGAGAAATTGGGAGTGAAGTTGAGCACAGGAAGAAAGGAGGGGAAGAAGGAAAGTGATTTTAGATTTGTTATTATTTCTTATTATCCTACTCTGATTCTGATTGGCCATAAATTGTCTTGCATCATCTCAACCTTGAGAATAATATTAATTTTCATTATGAAAGTCATATTAAAACATTTAAGTTCATCATGCGAATCCTTTTGTATGCAAATCCAGACTTTCCTAGATACTTCTGAACATAAATTTTAATACTTGAGAGTGGAAAATGTACTGATTTTGAAACTATTCTGCCAAATCAAGGAGAGTGTACATGGCTCTACATCCCTGTAATGACTTCATACACTCCAATACCAAAATGTACGCACCAATTCCAAACAGCATACCTTTGCCTTTCAGTAAGAGAGCAAAAGCAATAACTAGAGGATACCTGAGGAAAACACGAGACTTCAAAAGCAATATTACTGTTTTGTCTACCTGCAACTACAAGGACTTTGAAGATGTAGCAGTGAAAACATTAATTTCTAACTTGTAAATTGGGACACTCAAGAGGAAAGAGGATTTGCTTGCCACACCCCAAAGATGACAGAAAATGCATTTCTCTTCTTAAGAAAATGGAGAATACTGGGAGCAGTTTGCTCAGCTGAACACAAACTTGGATTAGAGAGCAGGCCTGTGAAGGAATATACTTCCTAATGACACTGAGGATAGGCAGTTTAGATTTGCTGTCAGACCTGTTAATTTGATCTGTCTCACCTGAGTATTCTGAAATATTTTTTTTACTTAAAAGTTGTGTTGTTCAGCTTAATATTTTTTTTGTTCTCTTGAAAAGGTGCTTTCAGGACAGATGCTTTTTGCTGTCTCTGAGGACTTCTTCACCTCATAGAAATGAGGTGTTTGCCTCCCTGCTCCAGCCAGCTCAGGACCCCCTTACAAAGGGCTTGATCAGCTCAGATATTTACAGGAGTGTATGCTGGGTGTGGAATACTCTTGCTCTTTTCCTAAATTAACATGTAATTCCTGTATTTAACATACTGCTTAGGTGGTTTTTCTCCCCTTTTGGGGCACATTTCTCTCAACAGAATTGTGTACATATTAAATCTATTATTTGGAAGAAGAAAGGAATCAGTTCTCTGCAATACACACTTGCCATGGACTTACAAATGCTCCTTTTGACTGGAAAGATGATTCCTTGCTCAGAGGTTATATGTGTTATTAATAGAAATCAGACAATTGCTGCATGAAGTCATTCTCTCACATGCTTTCTCCAAATAAGAACTGCAATTGCTGGCTTTCAAGGCTCCTGGGATCTGCAAAAATACTTTCTCTGTCTTGGAACATAGAAATATGTTGGGGTTTTTTCATGGAGATAAAATTGTTATGTAGAAATTCCTAACAACCCACTTGCATGACTGTTGCAGGGGAGAAGCAGTACTCAGCAGCATCTGTAGGTACATGTGAATTTGCAGCAAATCAAGACAAGTTATCTGAGACTTTTACTGTGGGTCATGGGCTGGTTGATGAGACCAAACTTGTGACCAAACCTAGAGCTGATCTTATGTTAGGAATTCAAACCTGGGAACTGTACTACTTTTCCAATCCCTGATATCAAACATCTGCCACAAAGAAGATGTGCTGTCAGATCCAATTCCTGCCTGCAATAGATGGGGACAATCAGATGTACAAGCTTCCTTCCCCCCCCCCCCTCGCCTCATTCCCCAACATGCTTGTTATTCATCCACTTCTCTTTGTGGAGAGGCAACAGAACCTTTATAGAAACATCTGTTTATTCAACTTGAGGCTAAAAATTTAAGAAAAGTTACAGCTTCAATTCCACATTCTTTAGATGTCTGAGAAATAGACTGTTTCAGGTAATTTTCTGGACTTATATGGGATAATGACTAGAAGCCTTGTATTTGTGAGCTATTAGTAGAGAGGAAAGGATGGAGGAATTGCTAACAAGTAGTGTCTAGGAATTAGATGATTTTCTCAACTAAGATCCCAAGGATGTTCATTAAAAAACATGAAAGATATTAGAAGTTCAAACTTTGGCTGAAAACCAGTAAACGTTAATTAATGAACACCATGAGATCTGAGGCAGCGCTTGGAATGCTAGCACCTATAGACCATCCGAGATTGAAGAGAATGGGCTATTACTGAGACATATTTGGTTTTAATATAAATTAAAATGGGTAGCCTTCAAGAGAGAGGAGATAGCAATTAGTTGTGGTCTTCTACCCCTCCTTTACACAATGTCATATATATACACTACTTCTATCACACGTATAGAGCCAAATCATAGGCTGCATTAATTACGGAGGATGATCATCTATGCTAATCTGTGCTTTTTGTTTTACATCTCAATTTGTGTAACTTTCCAAAACCAACCTGAATACTAAATTATTTGCAAGCAACACTATTCTGAAAGGTCACCTGCCTAAAGCTAATTATACTAAACAGTCAGAAGGCAAACACTTACCTCTCCCTTACTTAAACTTCCATTCTGCAAGATACAAGCTTATTCTCTGAGACAAATGTTTTTTCTTCCAAATTTGAATTAATTTTGAAGCGTATATTCCCAAAAAAAGATTCCATTACTGATGGGGAAAAAACTGAGAGCAATTTAGCACATTATTTTAAAGAGGTAGCCTTTATAGATTTGATTATCATAAAATCCTTAAATCTTTCTGCAGAGGACACAGAAGGACCTGTCACCATAACTGAATATTGTTATTAGCATCCACTTAAAATAAAGTCACTCACTATATTCTCATTTTCATTCAGAAAAATAATGTTTAATTATTTATGTAAAGCATAAAGAAAAAATAAATTATGTAATCCAGCATTTATGTGAGGGTGATGACTGAAGAGTTTATCTCATTATGAATTTAAAATTGTGACTACAGATTAATTGACTCAGCCTGTGAGGCAAAGGGAGTCTGAGAGGAAAAAGTGAAGAAAGGAACTATATCTGATCAAGTCCTTCTGGAACCTGTATTAGTGACTTTGGTTCCCTATGCCAAGTATTTATATTACTCAGAAGCAGCTCTGGAGAAACTGAATTGCAGTGATTTAATTAGAATGAGACCCAAAAAAAAACTTCATTAAATACAAGTGAATTACAATATAACACACTGGATGTGATATGGGTTGACTAGTACTCTCTCTCCTTACTTGTTTACCTAGCTTTAATTATTAGCTTACATTTCAAGATTAAAAGAGGGGGTTTTTTTAGCCCTTCTTTAGCACAATACTTAAACTTTGCTCTAGAAATACCTTTGAGATATTTGAGAAAAAAAAAAAAAAACTCTAGGAAGTTTAAATAGGATTAAAAATAGATTGGGTTGCATGGTATGCCAATATTCAGGCTCGAGTTTGGCAATATTGCTTAGTCTTCCAAATATACCCTTTCTATTTATTAAGATGAGATATGCAAGAGTAGTAAGAATTCTGCTTTTACATATACTATTTTTGACTATTAACATGTGAACACACATCAATTACCACTTGAAAAGTCTAATGTCTGTGTTACTGTTTAGGAATCATTTGTGTAGAGAAATCTGGTAAAATGAGAATTTTTTGAGTCCTTGAAAAGCACCAGAAAGGGCAGCTTAGCTACAGGCTAGAGCATACTGTACTTGGATAAAAGCTTAACTTCTGTAAGAAAGCTGTACTTTTATGTGGATCATTACCCTGTAGATTCCATGAAAATGCTGGTCCTTGCAAATACAGTTTTAGAGTTTGTGTGGAGTGGACACTAGTGTTCAGTGGAAACGGAGATGTAGAAAGTAAGGAGTCTTATCACACTACACTCAAATAATGTCAAATATAATGCAGAGAGAATCCTTGATAGAGAGTTCCTCTCCCACAGATCTTTCCTCTCCCATATCAGCTTCCCATGACTAGAGAGATTTTCATGTTCATCCTCTTTCTAATTCACTGCTTTAACAAGAGAAAGATATTCTCCCAGCAACTATGCAAATAAAGGCAGATCGCCTTCTGCAGGAAGTCAAATCCAAGGCTCCCATGGCATGGGTGAGTGGCCAACTTGTGAGCAGTTGGATAAAAGGCCACAAGGAGGGTTGCCCACAGTAGGTTAATGCTACAAAAAGCAACAACTATAAACTGATAGGCAGGACATGTATCTTAGACTAATCCTCTCCGATGTACAAGAGGCAGGGAAATACATCATGTTTGGATTTTACCTGCATGGGGGCTTACCCACAATCTGGACACCAGTCTGCTTGGCCATCTCTGTGTTTTTACAGGAAACATCTGTTAACAGCCATCTGCTTTGTTGCAAGAGATTGATGGGGACTGTTTCAAAAGGGGATAAAGCCTATCTTAGGTCCAGAAGAGAACATTTGGCAGCTATGGAGCTAGAGTGCAATCCCAGAGGGTTTTTTTAGTATTTTTGATTAATGAAATTAAATTAAATTGTGTACTTTGACATGCTAAACATTGCTATGTCATTTAGGGGGCCTAAACAATGGTTGTCATAATCTTCAAGTGGTGTAAATTACCACTAATCTTAAGAACAGTGAACTTCATTGGGACAACTTCAGGAATCTTCATTGTATGAAATTATTATCATCCTATACTAATGCTGTTAGACAGCACTATATTTTGTTCCTGAAGGAATAACATACAGTGAAGGAATCCGCATGAGAACAGGGAACCTGAGCAGAGAGCTTCTGCAGCCAGGAGTGCTACTCTGTCCATGTAACTCCAAATACACTTTTTATAAACTATAAAAGTTTCACAATGCACACTTTAGCTTGTTTTTCTGTATGGTAGTACTTCTTTGGAGGGAGTCAATGAAGGCTCATAAAAAAAAGAAAGATTATTTATGGTCTCACATCTTCTCATGTTTCTTAAGTTATGAGATAACAGTATGTCTGCTGATAACACTTTAAGGAACACTAGTATTGCCCACTTGATAATACATTTGGGTCAAATAAAGCTTGACCTAAAGGGTACCGAAGCAGTCTTCCATTGCCTCTGAGTCAAAGCCCATCAAAAAATATCATTCAAGCTTTATTTTCCTTCCAGTTTGTCTTCTGTTACACTGGATAATATCTTCATGCAACATACTGGTTCTAGATTATTCAATTTATCCAGTGTGTGCTTTGCATATTTCATATAACAACTCTCTAATAAGCCCTATCTAATCTACTTTGATATACCTTGACCCTATTGCATATTGTAAACATTTTGCCAGGATAAAGAGGGCTGCTTAAATTGACACTGAGAAGGACAGCTTCCAGTTTACACCGACATAACTTGTCTCAAGACATTAAAAAAAGTTGAAGATAAAATAAGTAAATAAATAAAGATTGCTACCAAAGCTGAACAAGATAAAGAGAGTTCTTCAAAGGTGGAAAGAGAATAAAGAGCAATACCTGTGGAGTCTGACATCCTGAATACCATAAGTTAGTGCATTTCACCAAAACGCCTATCTCTTCAGCTCACTGCTTTAGACGTGAGAAGCAGGAGGTTGTTGCCAAGCTTAAAGTCTGGTCAGCAGAGTAGGATACTGGGCTAGCCAAGCATCATCAGCTGGAACCTGGGAACTAAACACAAGAACTCAGACAGATGTAAGTTTGAAGATTAGGCTAGATTGCCAAACAAGTTCATAAGCAGAAAGCAAAAACAAATTAAAAAATGGGAACTAAATGCTATGGTCAGATGCATCAGTCTACATAGAAATTCTCTTCTACAGGTTGCCAGTGACTACAGGAAAAAGAAAAAAAAACCCAAACACTTCTGTACAAGAAAAAATATTCTAAGCACTCCCTCTTTCATTTTCTCAATTATTTATTCATTGACTGAAATTAGAAGTGGGTGCCAGATGGGTAAAATACTACTTTTCTCTCCCCTACCCTAACTACTCATGACCCTGGACAGTTCCAAAAAAGAGGAAAGCCTGTTTAAACAATACATCAGATAATTTATTTTCAGAAGCCCACAAACTTATACTGATGCTGTGTTCACATTGAACTACACAACTGGGAGCATATTATTACCAGAAGTAAAGAAGGATTTATCTGCATCTCACTTTGTTTATCTTCTGCATTCAGGCTTTGCTGATGCAGGTATCTTGCTCAGTGAGAGTCAGATTTTCTTTTAAAACAGTAATGAACATAAACTTATTTCTGTTACTTACTTGTTCAGTAAACTTACTCTCAATAAACCAAAGCTCATGTAAGAAACAAGTATCACTGACACTACATTAGCAGTTGGAAAGAAAGGAAGATGTGAAAGCTGTGGACTCTGCATTCTGAAACATGATTTCTCCTGTCTAGAACAGAGAATGAAGAGGGAAGGTTTATTTTGCCACTGTCAAGCCACATAATGAACTAATCTGGTATTCTGTCTCAATCTGACACATTTCTCAGGCACATAAATTGCTCTCAGAAGTTTATAAATTATCAGATGAAAACAAACAAACCCAAAACCAAATCAAACAACAACAAAACACACACACAAAAAAAACCCCAAAGCAAACAAAAAACAAAACCCATCAACATAAAACCCAAACCACGCATTTCTTAGAACTCTGCTTTGTCATTGGTTTATTATGTGATGAAACAGGCACTGACTGAACATGCTCTCTACAACTACCTGAAGGGAGGTTGTAGTCAGGTGAGGGTCAGGCTCTTCTCCCAGGCAACTAGGGACAGGATGAGAAAGCATGGCCTGAAGCTATGCCTGGGGAGGTTTAGGTTGGATATCAGGAAGCACTTCCTGACAGAGAGGGAGATCAGACATTGGAATGGCCTGCCCAGGGAGGTGGTGGAGTCACCGTCCCTGGATGTGTTTAAAGAAAGGCTGGATGTGGCACTTAGTGCCATGGTCTAGCTGATGTGGTGGTGTTAGGTCATAAGCTGCACTTGATGATCTCAGAGGTCTTTTCCAGCCTCAGTAATACTGTGTTATAAATATTTCTCCAAGTCTTTAAAACCAACGCACAGCAAGCCAAATAAATAATCTTCAAACCAGACAATAGCCTCTACAGTCATATAGACTCAAGCTGTCCCCAGCTGTAAGGACTTGTGAGTGGATTTGGTATTCACAAAAAGGCAAACAACCCAGTAAAAATTCTCACTCTTTTTAGGCACAACATGTAACTTAGAAACTAGACAACAATTTCTTGTTATAATAAATTCTGAGTGGCATCTTACAGAGCATCCATGGTCTTCAAGTAGTCAAAAAAGACAAATTTGTTTTCCTACAACCCTAATGGGTTCTACTTACCCACCTGCAGCCTCAGTCAATTAATGCTGCATCAAAAGCCACGCTGCTCTTCCTATTTCTCTGGAGAGTGTCTATACTGCTGCTGAAAGTGAGAGGAAAAAAAAAAAAAAGCAGCTCCTGAATGAGAGAAGAGTCTTAAAAAGCATCTCTCTGAGCCTTTAGGCTTTGTTCTGAATACTTTGACATAGACCACACAGAGTGTAAAGGAGACACTGGGTGTTTTGAATGCTGTTGCTCTTTTCTGTAAAAGCCAGGGAGAACTTGGACCAAGTTCCTGCTGTGTAGCTATAATCTGCTTTTGGTTCTCACTTTCACCCAGTTAATTACTTTGGCAGTAACATATCATCTGAGTGTGGTTTTTGCTACCAGATAATTGCCACCTTATAATTAAATAACTCTTCAAAATGCTTTAGTCTCTTTGGCTTTTGCATCATTTATAATTGAATCCACACCATTGAACTAAGTCATTTTCCAAAGGCCTTAGAGTCAATGGGACAAAGAGCTTGTACACCTGAATTTAGAAATAGACTAAGAATACATCCCCACAGGATAGTCTTTCTGCTGGCTTCAAGCCTTTCTGAGTCCTGACCAGTGGTGCTGCTGCTGACTTTGCCTGGTGACTTAGTTTTGCTAGATAATGACTGCATTAGCAAAATGTTTGCAAGCAGCTAAACCTGCTGAAGGAATAAGCTATCCGTCAAAGATATTGGTGGGCTGTCAAGATCATTCTTCCTCTTCACCAATAAACCTTAAGCAAGTACATTATTCTGTCACTGATCAACAGCACAATCTCATCTGGTCGGCCTGGGCTCTGTCTTGAAGAACTGTCACCCAGTTGGTATAGAAGGAGAAGCCAATATTTAAATGAAGAAGAAATCAATATTTAGATTCAGTTTCGATTATGGCTACACAAGGGTCTACTCAATCACAGGAGCTGCCACTAGCTATGTGCACCTCTTATATCTAACCAAGGGAAAAGAGCAATCAGGACATCTTAATTGCCAAAGTCACCTACACCTTGAGGCCCTTAATTCCTGCCTGATAGGTAAAAAAAAAAAAAACCACAACACATCTTTTGTATATTAAGTATCCCAGAGACTGATATTCTTTGGTGTGCTGAGTGCTCCAATGTCAGCAGAGAACGAGAGTTGTAAATGTGGAAAAAAATGTGGGGACCCACAACATAGATTAGGGAGTCCCAACCATGTATTAGAGAAGAGTCTTAACAAACATCTCTCCATTCAGCATTTACCACTGAAAGTTTAACCTATTTTTTAGGCAGCACAAGTCATTTTTGCAGATCCCTGTCTCAGATTCTGGGCTTTGCCCCACCATTCCACTCATGACTATGGACTCCACTGAACAGCACATTATCTACAAGAGAGATGAGGCAGCACCACACACCACAGTATTCAGGCTGCATCTAACTTGTTCAATACATGTTAGGAACAGCCATAACTTTCATCTGCTCCAGAAAGGTGCTTTTCCTTGCTGGGGGGATCAAAGCAAACTAAGGGTTGGCCCTTGCTCAGTTTTCAACCAATATAGAATTACAACAAATCAGACCAAGAAAACAAACCTGCTTCCAGTTCACTGTATTTTCAGGCAGAGCATATGGAGCTCAGGCCATTGGACGAATCTGGCCACGTCCAACAGCCAATAAGTCTCTGAAACCCAAGGCATGGTGCTGAGACTGGCCCCTAAGAAGGCTTTTCCTCCAGGACAGACTGGGAGAGAGAAGGCTAAGAAGAAAGGAGGCACATTCATCTACACATGGAGATTCCAAAACTTATGATACCTGAATTGTGTAACCTAACTGTAGCATTTATCTGAAAAGATTTGTCAAAATAACACCCCTGACAAGAACAAAAAGATTAATCACTAGCTTTACAAACTGAGAAGCATCTGGGGAATGGGATCTTCTCCCATGTCACTTTGTTTTGTTTCTGCAAAAAAAGAAGCACAGGTCTGGGACTCTATTTCTCTTGAAACTGAAACTCTGTTCTAAGAAGTACCATCACACCTGTATGCCTGGTGGATCATTTTATGCTATATATCTAACTTGCCAACAGAAAAAACAGGGAAAAGAAAAATTTAATGTAAATATCATCTTCATCTACTCTCCATACTTGAGGTCCAGGGTATAAACATTTTAATTAGTTAATTACCTTTTTATTTTAACCAGATCACCCTAGTTCATGTATTTTGTCAAGACTCATTGAGAAGAACAGCAAACAACAGTGAATTATTTATCTGCCTGCTCTACTGTATTTTAAACAAGGCAGAAAACATATTTTAAAATGCCTAAACAAAGTCCAATACAGATCACATGTAGTAGTCCTGATAAACAAAAAAGATCTTGACTCACTATTTTCAATTATACTGAAGGCTGAAATAGGTTTTCAGGCAGAAGCAAGTGTTTCCCACTGTTGGATGCTATGAAGAATTGTCTCAAATAGTCCTTCCAGAGTCTAGTAGTATCTTAGGTTATATAAGCAGACCTTCATTTACATCATCCTTTGTTTGGCCTTTCTAAATAGAAAAGATTGCTTATCAGTGTGCATGAGTTTTCCTATGTAAAAACCATTAGGCAATAGTCTCAACAGTTATTAATCATTCAAAGCCTGGTGTTTCACTGCTGATTTACATTAGCTAAGGATATTCTTCATCCTGTTCCTTACTCTATTTATGCATAAATCCCAGTGCATATGTGTTATCTATTCCACTGAGCCTATCAAAGTGTCAGAGACTTCCAATGACGCAGAAAAAAACATCTTCAAACAGAGAAGGTAACAGTCTGCTGAACTTCTGCAAAATAGTTTCAGACAGCAGAAGAGTGCATTTGGAGAAAGAAGAAAAAGCTGGATGCTAAGAATAACAAATTTAACTTTGATCTGTTTCATATCAAAGAGCACACAGATTTTAATTAGATCTCAGGCTCAAAAATATTATTGCTCTGCCAGACAGAATTAGAAACATTTAGTGTTATCAGGGAGAAACCTGGGGATTTCCACATTGGCAGGAGAACGTTGATTACAATAAGTAGTGCACCATAGCTAACTGTATTTTTGAAAAACTTGTAATGTACTTAGCGTTCATGCCTTTCACCAGATTGAGAGCACTGCAGAATGAATTCTTATTTACTGACAAAACAAATCATGGCATGAGCATCAGCTATGTAGGTTTTCTTATACTGCAAAATACTCCCAACTTCAGAGTAAACATATTTATATAACTAGGTTTTGTAGTCCTTGAATTTAGGTATGACAGGCAAAGTTTGTACAGAGATGTGATTCTTTTATCAGATTAGCTGAGACAGCTGGGAAAATAAAAGAGACACTCTGGGGCCCAAGTCTCTTCATCAGTCACTGTACTGAAGCAGAGTGCCGCATACTACTGTTTAACATTTCTGCATGACACACTGTTGCTTCAGCTTTGCCCATTTCCTCATCTTTCTAGCTTTATTCTTTCTTGAGTGAAGCTATCCCATACTTATCAACAGTTTCACTGGATAATGCATCAAAAATACTTTTTCAGTAAAATCAATTGTTTCTGTTTGATACAAGTTACCCTCAGCAATCCCTTTGTGTGCTTTTTTCTTTGACTCCCATCCTGTTTTGTTAGCTTCTATGCAGTTCCAATTTTTCTTTTCATCAGAGTACAGTATAAACCCCTAAACAAGCCTGAAATTAAAGCAGGGGAACTTTACTTGCTTGCTTGCTTAAGTTTTTTTCTTAAATATAACTTTTATTTTTCTTATTCTGAGGGTTCACATAACCCAAGGTTACCTCTCTCCTAAACCCTAAGTTGCCTCTCTTCTTGGTTTTGGTTATCAATGTCGCCAACACAAATGATGTTACAGGTGCACTTAAAAATTCTTAAAAATAAGTTGCTAATAGAAGATTTATAACTGCTTTCAGATACTCAAAGTCCCATAAAAGTTACACAGCTCTCACTCCAATGAACAGGTCTGATTTAAAACTCACTCTGGAAATTCAGAAGTCAGTCCCCGCAAACAGTATGCATTTTGCAGCACTCACTGGACCAAATGCACAAAGGTCCTCAGAAAACAAGGAATTTATAGAGCAACAGTGGTACCTAAAACCTCTTTGGAAAAGCCAGGTGATTTTCTAAATCACCAGTGAATTCTGGTCCATAACAGCCTTGAATTTCATATTAATTTATTGTTTATAAGCCATAGGGGGTTCTTGAGAAATTTTTTCATATGTAAGATAGTCTAAGTAACTATAATGCCATCTTTCTGCAATTTAAGTGAGAAAAAAACTCTCCAAAAGATGTTCATGAGTCTGCATGTGGATGGAACACCTCTCAAGCCATGCATAATAAGCTAAAAATGTTGCTAGCAGAAAGGAGGAAATACATGAAGCAATTCCTAAACTAAGTGCTTCAAAGTATACACTTCTTTCTTGCATTTATCCATCAACTTTTGTGCACAGTGAAAGAGTATCTGAATATTGAAAGTGGCAGCTGGACTATAACAGCAATTTTATGAAGCAGACATTTAAAATATCAAGGCTGATTATATAAATTATTGCTACTGTCTACAGTTCAGACATCTATCGGGCTGTCAGTGCTTGCATTCAGTCATAGATCATGCATAAAATTCACAGCAGGATGTGACTGCTGACTGACAGATAAGTATATTAACATCTATATTTTACACTGTGAATTAATGTATAGCATTATAGGTGATACAGGGATATATTAATAGCAACAATTATTTTCTGCATGCTTTCATTTTCATGTTGGATCTATATTTGGCATACTTCATTTGAAATAAATAATATATTTCCTCATTAACAGAATAGTTAAGATGTTGTTTTGTTTATGTATCCCAAAATAAAGGAAAAGCATCTGTCTGGGACTCTCAGTACTGCTGAAGTGAAAACAACAACATGTTTTAAATGGATAGTAATGTAGAAATTACTCAAACTGCTAAGATGAATTACTTTAAAATAGACAGTATTACAGTATTGCCTGATTACTTGTTTCCCATATCAAATACTCCTTATAAAGCACACCCAGTCAGAAGAAGATAAAGGTTCACTCTTTAAAAGTATATTCTGTAAAGGAGGAGCTTAAACAAAATAACAGAGGCATTCCACTCTCTTCTTCCACCATCTTACTTCTTCTGGCAATGAAGAAATGTTCTAGTATACCGAAGAGACAGAAAAATAAACAAGATCATATCATACATGAAACCCATTTCCCAGTCATTCACATCTGATGTGATTCTGATCATTTAACAGGGTTCTTTTCATGGCAACTGTCCATACCTGTCAGACCATTGCTGTATGCTGCTGGTGTCGTGAAGTATTAGTGTGTTTAAACCAGGTTCCTGGAGTTCAAGCAATAAAGTACTTTAGTAACTAAAAATCTGAAGACTTAAGCAAGCTGCTGTTTCATATGGATGATGATGGTTCTTATAAAAAGATAACTTTTCTGTTTCTTTCTTTTAATGATTAATGGATCATTATATGAACTAAAGACAATGCAGTATTATTCAAAGTTAATTTAACAAAAAAAGGGGACTTCAAAGAGGACTTGGAAGAAAGATTTAACACTCCTAATATGTCTTGGAAAATTAAAATTCTTGGACGTATCTAGAGTAAAGTTTTATATGTGGATGCATATGAATGTATTGTCTCTTACTCTCTCTGCTTAGATATATAAATACTTAAAGTCATACATTAGTTATATAACATAGATTGTAACTGCTTTAAAAAAGATTACTCCTATTATTTTCATTTGCATATTAAAGCATTATTTTTAAACTGGGAGTAGGAGAGCAGAAATTATAACACTTGTGTCAGCTTTTTAAACCAGACATTATATACAATTTGCCTATGCGTAGTCCCATTTTGTTAGAAAGCAAATTATAATCCATCTTTACCCACTCACAACAGCTATCTTCTGAACAGTTCACATCATTTAAGCTCATTCTTTGTTATCTCACAGACAAGAACAAGCAAAGAAATAGCATATTCTATTCTGCCCAGTTCTGACCTAAAGTATGAATGCAAAATACTGTGTCCAGAAGCAATGGGCTTAGAGGAACTCTAGCTACGACTCGAGTTTTCCTGTTAGGTGGATGGCATCTGTGAATCATGAGTCCTGTGCTCAAAAGAAAGAACTGATTTCCCAGCTATGGCTGAACACAATAACCTCTCCTCTGTCTCAATCTACGTGCCACTGCTAACTGAGAGTAGACCATAAAGAACCATATAGTCAAAGGAACATTAGTAGCTATTATTCTTTCCAGTAGCAGTACATCATGGTCCGTCCTGTGCCATAGACTGACTGAGTACCTTATTGCATCTTGACTGCTGAAAATGTGCAAGTGCAACCAAAGTGCCACTTGCATGGGTGTCAGCATATATGAAGACTTAAAAGTGATTCAATTTTAAAATGAATGATTCAATTTTAAAAGCTTATATTTCCTTCATCATATTTTTGTGGTAGGATTCTCTTTAAAACAGGTATTATTAACCTGTTTATTAACCTTAACTGAGACAGTCTGTCAGCAAACCGAACTATTGTAGCATTTAAACTTTGGTGAACCATATCTGACAGACAACATCTCAAGCAGATCTACTGATGTGCTTAAGGAACAATTCATTCCACAGTACAGTTTTTTTGCAATCCATGATGCATACACTAGATTCAAATACTTAAATCCTCATAGGGATACACACTTTCTGTAAACTCTTAAATACACTATGACAAAATATCTAACCTAGATGATAATGAGCAATACAGCTAGTCACTATACAACACAGAAAGACATAGATTTCTGAAGATTACTCTTAGTCTTTTCTACAAAGTCCATGCTCAAGGAGTGTTCTAGTTATTGTAAAACTACTGAAGTGGTTTCATTCTCCTTTTTCTTTGAACAGTTGAATTAAAAATGAATGAAAACAGTAGCTTTTAGATTTGGCCTGTTAAAACTTCTTTTATAATTAAAACATACTGCAGACACCTCTGTCAGGAGAACATGAATGTATTAAAAAAGAAAAATCAACAAAACTGTATATTTATCCACCAAGGATTAATGTTAGACAGTGTTATTCTGAAAGCAAGCTATGAAAGCAAACTGAGAAAAGGATACAAATATTACAATAATATATTAATTATAGTTTAATCTCTACCTCTTTCTATTTCTATTTCTGAAAGGTCATGAGAAATAGTATTATATCTTATCATATCAGTTGCTAAACACTGAAACATAATAGGTCAGCTTCAGTATCCACTTGCCTCTTTCATCATTTCCTTCCTTCCTGTAACTTCCCCACTGATTCCACTGTGGAATCACAATCCATCTCCTTTTGTCAAAGCCTCTGACAGATCTTGAGACACGGGTAATTCATCAGGAATAGAAGGCTGCAGTTAGCTTGAATATAATGACTCATGTATTTTTTACATAAAATTACTTAGGAATTGCCAGTTACATTGTTTTCCATCCTTAAAAAGTTATATATGAAAGAATTATTTCATTATTTTTGCAGTATAGAGACTGATACAAAGCTTTATGCTATCTGCTTGAAAGATAGCTCTAACTTGAGCCAAAAATTATTGGTCTTATCCACATCAGGAAGGAAACAAACCACTGGCTGGATTAAGATTTTTTTATTGGTGAATGAATATATATTCAGCAAAAAGCTAAAAACTCAATACATACTTTAAGTATCTCCTAATTTAAACAGTGAATTATCCATATATATGTGGGCCACCTGTAAAAGGTGCGTACACATTGTTCAATTGCCCAAGAATGCTAAGGGTGTAGGACCACAGCAAAGTTTTTCACTGACCTTGGGATGTCCCATTACAACTAATCCTCAAAAAACCCAAATAATTGCTGATACCAGGTAACAAATCCAGACTCATAAATCTGCAGTAATGCAAATAAGAAATGCTGAAAGAAAAATACTCCAAAACATCCCAAAGACAAAATCTGTAGTGTGCCATTCTGTGGTCTGAAGGCAAACAAACTGGCACAAATCCTTGCAAAATTCAATATAAGATTTTAAGTGGGAACAAATATTGTTTATGAAACTGATTTTAAAAAGGGTTACCAGAAAGTAAGTTTTGGTGACAGAAACTCAATTTCTCTGACAGTGCAACAATTAGCTTCTCATTAGGTGTAAAGCAATTTCATGTGACCTTTTTAAGAAATAATTACAAAATGCTGGCTTCATTTTGTGCGGTATGCAAAATTGAGATAGGGACTCAATCTATCAGAAAAAACATAAAACTACAAGCAATTAATATAACAATCCAGTGCTTTGTAATGGCTTGAATACTGGAGTCAAACACAGTACTTTACCCACTGGGATTCAAGTAAAGCAGGCTGAAAACAATAAACAATGCCCTCTTCCCTTCAAAACAGAAGTTGGTGAAACTTATCAAAAGTTTAGGATTCCCAAAATAATGTGCTGGGTTTGGCTGGGACAGAGTTGATTTTCTTCACAGTATCTGCTATGGGGCTATGATTTGGATTTGTGCTGAAAACAGCACTGATCACATAGGGATGTTTCCTTTATAGCTGAACAGTGCTTACACAGAGTCAAGGCTTTTTCTGCTCTTCACCCCATCCCACCAGCCAGTAGGCTGGGGGTGCACAAGTTGCTGGGAGGGGACACAGCTGGGACAGCTGACCCCAACTGATCAAAGGAATATCCCATACCATATGACATTGTGTTCAGCATATAAAGCTGGGGGAAGAAGAAGGAAGGGGGGATATTTGGAGTACTGATGTTTATCTACTCAACTAACCATTACATGTGAGGGAGCCCTGCTTTCCTGGAGATGGCTGAACACCTGCCTTCCAGTGGGAAGTGGTGAATTAATTCCTTTTTTTTTGCATGTGCAGTTTTGGCTTTACCTATTAAAATTTTATCTCAATCCACGATTTTTCTCATTTTTACTCTTCCAATTCTCTCCTCCATCCCACTGGGGTGGGAGTGAGCAACTAGCTGGGTGGTGCTTAGTAGCTGGCTGGGGTTAAACCACAACAATGACTAATATTTTTCTAAAATAAAAAAATTTTAAAGGTTTCTCCCAGTTGCATTATGCATTTTGTGTCTTTGCTGTGTACCTCAGTCACGTTTCTCAAGTTTGGATCTTCATTCTTGTTTTCTCCCCATGAACACAGAGATATCCTCACCGTTCACTTGCTTCCCAGAATTCAGGATGTAAGGACAAAGCTGCAGCCAGGATTAGGCTGACAAAGCCCTGGGAGATGTGACATGGAAGCTGGAGATTAACTTCCAAATAATAGCTTGGTTTGGGTCAGAGCAGAGAACAGTACCCCCAGGTGCCTGAAAACTGGATTTACAGTTTCCACACCAACATACTTTCCCTGCTGCCAGGCAGCAAGAGGGTGGGCAGATTGAATTAACTAGAAGATGGTAAAATAGAAGCTGTGTTTTGAAACACTCCTCAGCTTTAATTCAGTATAGGATATTATAGTGGAAACAAGGCTAGGGTAGTGGAAAACTACAGTACCTTCAAGTACTGTAAACCCTCAAGATTTCATCAAGTCTCACATTATTTGGAAATCATAAGGGTTAACTTAATCCATTTAAAAATGAAAGCACCAAAAAATAATTTATTATTATTCTTTTACTTCTGGAGAAAAGCTGAAAAATGTGATCTCTGATGGCTCAAAACCAGAAGGCAAAGAAAATACACCCTCTGAAGTTCACGGCATTTTTAAAGACCTGAGTCATGATTTTTGAATGCTTGAAGTTGACAGTAATTTATTTAGTTCAGCTAAGCATAAGAAATGGTAGAATAAATATAAAACAATTGTTTCACTGCTATCACATGGACTTTCAAAGGTATAATATATGTCAGACAGTCCTGTCTGCTGTCTTTACATATCAAAGAGCTTTTTCCTCTCAGAAACACATCAAAACTTCAAATCAAATTGACATCTGAAAAAGTAACGGTGCAAGGATGTGTGTGTTTCACAAGCTGTATACCAAATAAAAGCACTGTGGTCTCACCTAGTGCTGCAATATCATCACAGCTTTGGACAAGGATTAGTAGAGTCTCTGCTTCTCTTGAAAGCAAGCTCTTTTCCCCCAGTTGTCTCCATCTCAGAAAGGAGAAGGAACCTCTCTGTCCTCAGGGGACTCTAACCCAGGGAACAGGATGAAAATGCAATGTATCTCTGGGATTTGTGTTTTTTCCCTAGCTCCTCTGGGAATGGATTGCTCTGCACAGCACACTGTCAGACCACCAGTGTCCTGCAGCATTTTTTTGAGAAATGGATTGCTGCCAGTGGTGGATGGAAGGGAGAGGAAGAAGTGCGGTGGGATTTGCTCTGAACTTCTCTGTTTCCATGTTTCTGTAAAAGCCCAGAAATTATATACTCATTCTAACTTGATGCAGAATATGTAGGGGCACTGTGTTATAGGTGATCCAGAGTGGGAGGAGAGCAGGCAGCATGGAAGGCTAACACAGCAGTCAGAACAAGTGCCATAGCACCAAACCATCTGGGCAACGGAGGCATTTAGAGTTGCTTTACTGTCCATCTGTAAATAGTCCATTTACGTGCAAGTGATGAGCCCCTTGATGGTTTTCCTTGAATAAACTGATAAATTAATAGTACCCCCTCTCAAAAAAAAATGCTCATTTACTGATTCCTTTTTTTTACTGATTCCTTCTTTTTTTCTTTTTTTAGACCTGATTTAATTTCTATACATTAGGCAAAGTACTGGCCACAGGTACTCCTCTTCCCACCATGATACTAGGGTCTTTCTGCTCCTGGAAGTGTATGTTGAAAGAGAAGGGGGACAATGAGAATGTACAATTCAATCAGTAATGGGATATAAAATCTTCTCTCCTTTTTTTTTTTTTTTCTTTTTTTTTTCTTTTTTTCTTTTTTTCTTTTTCATTCAATATTAGAACGTGGTTGCAAAACACCTAAAAGCTGCAGCAAACAGAATTAAAAGCACATGGTTTAAAAACAGTTTGAAGCCTACCTAGGTAACCTCACAAGCATTTTTAACCAGGATGGGATTACGCTTAAAAATGAACCTGAAAATATCATGCCCATTAGTACAACTGGGAGTAACAAGTGCAGTTTCCTGAATTATATGCACATCCATACCAAGGTAAAAAAAGTGGCAATAATTGTTTCTTATCAAGCTGGGGATCTTCATGCAAACAATTTAGTTTCGACAACATATAAATGCAAAATGAGACTGCAAAAATGCTTCTAGTTTATTCTTCCAAATATTAGAATATTTCTGGGATTATGTAGAAAAGACATTATGTTTTTGAGAAAAATGACCCTGTTCTTACACACAAACACATGATTTGGAAGTAGGGAGACCTCCAGCTTGTTTTTTCTTGAAAATCAAGAAAGTCAAAATATTCAGGAATTGCAGTGTTCGTGATTTTTCCCCATAAAATGCAACTTCACCAGTAACTTCCAAAATCAAGATTCTTTTGAGCCTTATCTGTAACCTGCCATGAGAGCATCTCCATTAGCACTTCAGCTCACATGAGCCATACCACTCCACACAAAGTGAATCTCCCAGTTGTTGCTGCTTACCATATTTGGCTCACATTGTAGAACAGACAAATTACAAGACCACTGGTTCTTTTCAAATGAAATAAAACCAGAGGATTCACTCCAGGGGCAAATCAAATGCTCTCCAACCACTAAGGGGCATTCAGTTCACAGAAAATGAGGTAGGCTGAAGTAAACCTACCTGGAAAACATTTTGTGATTATTGGATTATCAGCACAACATCCCTCTGCAAATTTACACTTATTTTTATCAACATGTGCAACATGTACTTTTTTTTTGTTTGTTTGTTTTGTTTTGTTTTGTTGTAGCACACACGGAGGAGAAATGGTTAGAGGGCAGGTACTCTGAGCAGTCAACTGTCTTGCCAACTGTATGTATTCACAAAGTATGAATTAGGATGTTAAGAAAAATCACAGCCTGGTTTTTGTTTATAAGATCTGTAAATAGTTCCTGGTTTTCATGTGTCTTCTACTTTTGAGTCTCCATGTAGCATTTGCTTAGCATTTCAAGTATTTTTTCTGTTTGCATGAGGCAAGACTATTCAGTCATTTATTTATTAAATGAAAGGTGTTATCATGTAATTAACCAGTTCCAGGATCTGGAATTCTGCAAAATGGAAGCATACAGAAAATTCAAGTACTGTCTGCGAGCCTCATTATACAGTCACAAAGAGCAATTGCAGGCTGTGGCAGTCCAAGTGAAATGGTTGTGTTGGCTCTTACAAAACCTTACAACACCCACTCCATTCTAAAATGAAATTACATTGGAACCTTATATGAGATGTTCATTATAAGGACAGAATCTAAAAAAGGAACAGACTCACAAGTAGCAAAAAGCAGAATACTGTCAACTGAAAGGAATTTCACAATATGTGTATATACATAAAATAAAAGTACAACACTCTTTAGCAATTATGTGTATAATTTTAGTAAAGGTATGCAAAAGTAAATATTCAGCAAATCACTACTTTGCTGGCTCACTGACAATTTGGAAATATGCAGCCTAGGTCTGCATTTGACATCTTAATGCACAGCAGTAGGAATTCTAAAAGGCTGAGTTTACAGCCTGAATTCCTGACTATTGCTTTACCTATTAAACTGCCTTTATCTCATCTCGCAAGTTTTCTTACTTTACTCTTCTGATTCTCTCCCCCATCCCATGGGGGCGATGGGGAGGGTGGAGTGTGTGGGGTCGGGGGGAGGTGGGTTAGGAGCGAGGAGCAGGGTGGTACTTATTTGCCGGTTGGGGTTAAACCACGACACTAATAGATACAATGTCAAAATTGTGCCTAGCATACTTCTAACAGAAATAACATCTGTGGTACCCAAATTAATAGAGCAGCTGAGACCTAAATCCCTATTCCAGTCCAGCTCTTCTCCTCTGAACAGGTGACCTAGATTTAATTCTGGAGTATGCATTTTCCAAAAGTACAGGTGTCTCTCAAAATGAAAAAAGGCTCCCTGAAAACTGAGTGGCTGTGGAAATTCTGCATGCACATTCAAAGTACTAACACACTATCTTTTTAACTCGCAATATTAGACTCACAAATATGAGACAGTACTGCTTCCTTCTGTTTCATCAAGTCATCAGAATCATATTTTTATCATGCCTTTTAGTAGTTTGGAAACCAGACATATAGTTTGAAAAACAACAATTTGGAAGAGACATTTAAAGTGATGAGACCTTGTCACCATTCTAAAGCTAAAGAAGAACTATGACACATCAGTATGAACAGAAAAAGTTCCTAGGAAGATACTGTCATATTACTTTGATTCAGATACTTTAGAGCTACCAAAGTGTCAAAATTTATGGAATTTTAAAGATGTTTCTTAAATTCCTCAGAATATATCATCTGCATTAAAAAAAAAAAAAAAAAAAGAGGATTTCTTTGAGAAAATATGAGAAAGATAATCTTTTGTGGCCTTGGACGTCAACCTATGCCCAGTGTAACAGAAGTCTGCATTCTTAAAAAGGCCATACAGAATATTTTTGGCAACATCCTAAGGGCAAAAGGTTTCTGGTAAACATGTTGAGTAATTGTTCAATGGTAAGGTAGTTATTGAAAGAGGTGGATCTGAGTTAAATGATTTAACTTTTCTGACAAGTGTATTTCTTGTAAAAATTGAACTCAATTTAAAGTCTCTTAGAATTATTCCTTAAGAGCCTGAGGATATTTCAAGTACATTCTCTTACAAAGTCTGATTAGGAAGCTTCTGCTGTTCAGCTGTTTGAATTAGCAAGAAAATAAACTGCATGACCCAGAGACAATTTATGCAAAGATTCTGTGTGTCTATTTCAGCTAAATTACTTTCTTACACTTTTCACTATGTATAGCTTTCGTATTAGATTTCTAACTCCTACTCGAGCATTTTATACATGCTTCCAATATGGCCTTTCATTTTTCTAATTTCAATTTCTTGTAAAACATTATGGCTCTGTATGGAATTTATGGAATTTGCTGCCTGTGTAGGCTGCAAGTAATTTCTTAGTGTTTTTATTAAATTGATTTTTGAAAATAATCAGTGGATAAAAATGTTGTGAGTTCAGCATGCTTAATACCCTAGCAGTAGGGTTAATGAACTTCAGAGAGCTGTGTCCTCTTTTAGCCCGTGCTGCTAGACCAGGAGACTTCTGCTAATTCCTACACAGTAGCACTGAACACAGTATCACAGATAAACTTTGACAGGGTCATAGGATTGTTCTGTTTTCTAAATTTAGAATAAAGGCAAACCCCAGTAAAGCAGCTAGCTTGGGACAGGTCTTCTATATGTTTAAAAATACTGTCCATTGACAAATCCCGAAAAGAAACTGTAGTTGTTGTCATGTATCTTGGGCAAGTAGTATTAAAAAGCACATAAACCAGATACTTTGGTAAATTACATTCTGTTGTAAAAGAAAAGCTGCTGTATGTGAAAGATAAAGTGGCACTTGCAAATATAATAACATACTTTTATTTCAAGCAGAGTAAAGAAGTAATGACTTTGAAAATGGGAAGGTGGAGTGGTCCATCAAAGAATGTGTTCCGCCTGCTCTTTTAACATTTTTAAGTAGAGATGAGTATGCAGAACTACAGCTCACACAATATCAAACAGTAAAATTACTAGAAAACTCAGTTTAAACTCTCTATTAAACTAGTAAATTATAATAGACACCTTATAAAGCGACTAAACAATATTAAAACCCAGAATAATAAAAAAAAATCATATAGAACTCATCAATTACAAAGACTACAGCTTGTTAGAACTTTTACTATGATCCATTTTTACTCCATCAAAAATGCCAATGAAAAAATTACATTTTCTAGATATAAATGCTATTAAGAGAGTACTGAAATTGAATACCTGATTAGAAAGAGACATATTCAGAGGCCTGGACAGTTTCATGCAATGTTGGAAGCTCTGCTGCTCTAAACTGGGAAAAGTAGATGCATCTGGACTTCATAATGTAAGCAAGTGCCCCCAGTCATGGGTGATGAAAGTTATCTGGCTATATATTCAAAGTTGTATGCTTTCCATAAAGAGTTTGAACAGCAACAGATGCTTGCCTGTAAATACAGTGCTTGCCTCTAAATTCCATCCTGGGATGTGGGAAACCCTATAATCATACAGAACCATCCTACCTTCACCAGCCTTTCCTTCTAACAACAGGCTGTCTCAGTCATTTTAATTTCCTTATTTAATGAGCTTAACTTCATAAAGAACTTCTCATGTAGATTAGAAAATTAATAAAACATGTAAAGGACAGCCTTAGGCATTTGATCCTCACTATATTGGATGTTTGCTGACAAACTCCCTAAGGCATTCACATGTGTTTAAAAATGGTCAGATTCAGGAAAGGATAATATCAGCCTTTGTAAAAAATGAAGAGCCACAGAAAGAATAGCTCCTTGCTTGACCCTGTATGTCTTTCGGGAGCCTGACATTTGTTCATGTGCATTACCAATATGACATTGAAGAGCCATATATAACAGTACTGTCATCTTTAAGCATTTCAAAGCATATGATTCGAGGATTTCTAAAATTATGCAGAAATATCAGATGCCAAGAGTTCTCAAAGGCTATTGCATAATTGGTTACTTCCATCCACCATCAGTGGAGGAGAATCAATGGAACCAATACAAATAACTGTATGGCACTTCAGCTTGTCACATGTATATCTATTGTCTTTATTCTGTGCATGTTGTTTCACTGAAACCGGTTTCAGGAGTGTTCAATGTTTTGAACATCACCCTTGAGATAACAAAACAGGAATGCATGTCAACTACAAAGGCAGAAATGGTGTAAAACTTTTTATAACTAAATTAGGTTTTATTTTCTTGTTAGGTTTCAGATACTGCTTTATTCACTTAACCAATTAAGAATTTTTTGTCTCTTGAATGTTTCTTTTATTTCATCCTGTAAAAGATAGATAATGAAACACTAAACCTACCAAAACTGAACAAATGTGTGAAGGAAAGAAAAAGAATAAAATTTTTAATTTCACAACAAACCATTTTACTCATCAATACTAGGCAGTTCTTTCTCCTACAACTTGGAAATTTCTCATGCAAGTCTTTTAATTGAATACAGGCTTCAGTTTGCAGGGACATGTTTGTAAACTGGCCACGAGAAAGAGGCACTGGAATTCTAAAACAAAAATAAAGAGAAAATATAGTGTTCTGATGTGTAGCCCTGGGTTTAATTAAAAAGATCTTTAGATCTAAAAAACTTTAATAACTTGTCAACAAACTACATTTTGGAGTTTATTCAGGGGGGATTCATCTGTTCCAAAACAAACTGAGAGAGACAGTTCTTTTTCTAAAATTCACCATATAAATGCAAAAGGAGCAATACACCTTCCACTTGCCAAGGTCTCTATATGCTAAGTTAGGCCTTCAGAAATACCCATTTTCAGATGCTAGGTCATCTGTACTAGAGCAGAGCAATCTTTCCTTGGAGCATTTAATTTTCACATTCAACTACTTGGGACATGTCTTGGAAGACAGAAGATGCTATTGCAAAATTTCTCAGTAGATACATGCTTCAATACTTCTTTTTCACTTCTAGTGAGACCATTCATTGCAACCTTTTCCAAAGCAAGCTGGGCTGGGAAGGGAGAGGGTACCACAGAAACCCACTTGTACATAAACCTTGCAAGTTGGTTTAATTTCCAAAGCAACACAGTTCACCTGTTCAATCAGCCTGCTTCCTTAGCCAAAATTATGCAGTAGTTAGAAAATTTGGAGTTTTACAGTACTATTGCTGTAGCTGCAATGGTTTAAGATTATAAACCAGACAAATTTTGTAGGGACAGACAGGATCTTTCACAGATTAGCTAGCCTGCCCTCTGGTCTTTGAGCATTTATATTTGCATATTTTCAACCCTTCTCATTAATCATGAATTAAAGTGTTTGCTTGTTGTTAAGGAAAGCTAAAATTCTCAAGTAATCCATATCTAAGGAAAAAAGACAGCATTTCAGCTAAAAATATTAGCATAATTAAACTTTCATGCTAAGCAATTATTTCCCATGTCTATCAATTTGCTACATACCAAAATCTAAGTTTAAAAATAAATAATAGATTTGTAAGGTTTTTGTCTTTTTTTGGTAGCTACTTACATTTGGCTCCTCTTCATTTCTTCAACTAAAAAACTCCTGCACCATCCTGAAGTTCCCTCTCTCATTCCATCATTTGATCATACCTACTTCTGCAACAGCAAGGACCAGGCTTGAAATTAGAGCTGAGTTTGTTTTCCTGATTCTGTTCCTTGGAGATGGCTAGGTATAGTTGGTGAATATGAATTAACTTCTCCAGTCTCCATCTACTATGGCTGCAATTCTGACAGATTTTTATGTGAAAATAAGTTTGTGTACTTCAGAGAATGACTAACACTCTGGGCCAATATGTCCTCTTTCTCTCAGGCTTGGGAGTCAAGGAAAAGAGATACTGTTTCAATCTAAACACAGAATTCAAATGTCTATCACAAACACCCACCTCAAGTTCTCCAATTTTCCAGTAAAACTTAGAATGTCCAATGAAGCTTTTAGATGGAATGTTTTATGTCCAATGGAACTGAAATAAGAAAATACACGATAGAAACAGTTGTTCTTGAAATCAGTGTCCCCTTTCTTCATGAAAGTACAGCAAGAAAAGAAGCACAAGTCTTTGGAATTGTTGGTGTTAAAAGATATTTATTGAAGCAGAGCTTGTGCACAGCCAGGCATTAAAATTTCTCAGTTCATGGGAAGAAGAAGTGCTGGGGATGCTAAACTCAGTGATGGAATAAAACCGAAACGTGGAAGTAAAGAGCACTATCCCTAGCAATGTTTCTATATTTCACTTGAGGGAAAGAAAAAAAAAATAATAGGGATAAAATACATAAGTAATTTTGGGAGTAGAAACTACAATCTGGGAGTATGTACTTACAATGAAATAACAGCTGTATTGCTGAGCTGCATGATCATTTTCTAATTATTCTACGCTGCATGTGCAGGTAAAGCAATTCTCAGTATTCCTTCCTATACTCAAGCATGTAATTCTACTTTCTGGGAAAATGCTCTTACTACTAAGTAGCATGTGGAAAGGGAAACCCTAGACTATCCAATTTGAAAAAGATGAGTTGACTGTTCCAGCAGAATAAATAATGGGATTGAGGTGCAAGCTCTCACTCCTATTTGGATACTGCTGTCATGGTGGGCAGTACATCATTAAGGCCTGGAATGACCTATCCTTTTTTAAAGTATCACTGAAGGGCTCAGTCTGATTGAGCAGACATCTGATGCTACTCAGAATGCCCCATGGTAACTTCAGCTGCCAGCCCAGGACAATCAGAAGTTTGGGTTCACAGAAGCCCTATGGCATGTCCACCAGTTGGTGCCTTAGATACCCTACAGCTACCATAAATTAGCCCAGCTTAATTGGCTGTTTGCTGTGAATCCCATTCACTGGGTCCTCATAACCCCAGGTACCATGGTTAGCATGCAGGCTGTGGTTTGTGCATTGCATTTTTAAATACGCAGACATAGAAATGAGGTATTAAGTACTGAGGATCAACATACTGAAATCATTGTGTGGACCTCAATTTCAGTACATAAAAATAAGATATATCAACACTGGTGTGCCCTTAAAAGTGAGACTCCAGGAACAAGAGCATTTCTTAATTTTAAAATTACTTTGTTCCAGATCTGCATAAACCAGTTCACAGGTCAGTAACAGTACTATTAGGAATAATTTACAAATAGACTATTTTAAAATGTAAGAACAAATGTAATTAAACACTCCTATAATCCATCTCAATACATCCAGACTTTGTTTTTAAATTTCCAAGTTGCCTGATTATTACATTGAACTTATTTTTCAATGGATATTTTCATTGGACTGATTATTTCATTGGATCATATTTTATGTAAAGGTCATAGAGAAGGCCTTTTTTCCATCTAAGTTAACTGGGCTAACCAGATGTCCTAGCCACAATACAAAAAAAAATCCTAACAAAATAAGACAGTTCTTACACAAAATTACAATGCAAGTGTAAGACAAAGGCCACAGGCAATAAACAAAAGGTGCAACAAGACAATATTGGTCCTTATGGTAATTAGTGTTCTAGCACAATGGCTGCCTAACTTTTTTTCTCTAGCTTCTAGTTTCCATTTCATGTTACCTCAATGCCTCTATGAATATGTTCTCTTATGAATAATATAAACCCTATTTTGTATCTTTCTGTAGGTCAGTTGAAAGAAAAATGGTGTTCCAGTTTAACATGGCCCCAATTTCAATACTCTATAAACTTTTTTTAAATAAATATACTCATCTTTCTTTTTATTTGGTACACTTTCACATTCCCATCATGGGAGAAAATTTTATTTCCCACATCACTATAAAAGAGCACTGATTCAGATTCAGCACTGATTATGTGCAGTCCAAATCCACCAATGCCCTTAATAAAGGCAACTGAAGTAGTTAAAATAATGTATGGCTTGCTCTGATTTACTTTATAATAGTGAAAAAATTTCAGAAGATAAATTCTTGTACTTAAATTAACTGTCAAGCCTGATTAGGATTGCAGTATTCTAGGAGAAAAGTGCTACTTAAATAACGCAGTTCTATTAATGATACTAAATGTACTGAAGTGACAATCAAACAAGAAGCCCAAAAGTACATAAAAAGGAAATTAAAATATTAACAAAAAAGTAAAACTTAATATCTCCTTCATCTTCCAACAACTGCACAATATAAATGCAAAGCCAGCTCTAGGAAAAAGGAAGAAAATAAACAAACAAACAAACAACAAAACAAAACAAACACACACAAAACCAAACAACAACAAAAATCCAACTAAAAAAACAAACAAAAACAAACCCCAAAGGAGGAAGTTAATTTGTCAATATGACACAAGTATTGCCAGGTTAGATTGGGTAGAGTATTATCAGGTGTAACATTCTGAAGTAGTTTAGAATTATTTTTTTTTAAATAATATCTTATCAAAAGAAAGGACATTTTCTGAATAAGACTGCAATATTTTTTCCTAACCTAATAACACTGCACCTGTTGAAAGGGAAGTGTTTTAAAGTAATAGGATACATTGGATTTATTGTGGGTATACTTGCTCAAGTAGTCACCATCTTTAGGTATTTATTTCAGCCTGGTGGTTTGTTTTTCATTTAAAATACACATACAGAGATGGAAAGAACCAAACTAAATTAATGAGCTCTGTGTATGAAACCTAGTAATATGAAGGGATTTATATCACTCTGCACTGTACTGTTTTTGACAACTTCTGGACTGAATATTGGGTTTTAGCCCCTCCATGGACTTTTGTATGATTGTTCAAATTTTAATCATAGGAAAAGTAGCCTTCCACAGACCTTCTGAGTCAGTCTCTGACCAGTCAGGGGGTATGCAGAGGGTGTCTGAATCAATATTTCCCTATGACCTTTTATTTTTTCTAAAAGAACAATCATACTCCTGTGTTACTAGGAAGTTTTGTCTCTCTGACAAATAAACTTCCCCATCTCCCTCTACACCCTGTCTGGACTATCCTCCCTCTCCCACTCAGTCTGTTCTTTTACTGCTGTCAGGCTTTTCCTGCATTTCAGGTTCCAGCTGCTTTCTCCCTCTCCCTCATACCAGTAAAATTTGCTGACCTCTAATTTTATCAGCCACCTACCTTACCTAAAATCAAAGAATCACAGAATGTTAAGGGTTGGAAGGAACCTCGAAAGATCATCTAGTCAATCCCCCCTGACAGAGCAGGACCATCTACAGCAGGTCACACAGGAACGTGTCCAGGCAGGTTTTAAATGTCTCCAGAGAAGGAGACTCCACAACCCCTCTGGGCAGCCTGTTCCAATGCTCTGTAACCCTCATGATGAAAAAGTTTTTCCTTATGTTACTGTGGAACCTCTTATGGTCCAGCTTACAACCGTTGTCCCTTGTCCTGTCATTGGACATAACAGAGAAGAGCCTGGCTCCATCCTCCTGACACTCTCCCTTTACGTATTTATAAACATTAATGAGGTCACCCCTCAGTCTCCTCCAAGCTAAAGAGACCCAGCTCCCTCAGCCTTTCACTGTAAGGGAGACGCTCCACTCCCTTAATCGTATTTATGGCTCTGTGCTGCACTCTCTCAAGCAGTTCCCTGTCCTTCTTGAACTGAGGGGCCCAGAACTGAACACAACATTCCAGATGAGGTCTCACCAGGGCAGAGTAGAGAGGGAGGAGAATCTCTCTCGACCCACTAACCACACCCCTTCTAATACACCCCAGGATGCCATTGGCCTTCTTGGCCACAAGGGCACATTGCTGGCTCATGGTCATCCTGCTGTCCACCAGGACCCCATGTCATTCTCCCCCCTGCTACACTCTAACAAGTAAATCCCCAACCTGTACTGGTACATGGGGTTATTCTTTCCCAGATGCAAGACTCTACACTTGCCCTTGTATTTCATTTGATTTCTCCCTGACCAACTCTCCAGTCTGTCTAGGTCATGCTGAATGGCAGCACAGCCTGCTGGTGTGTCAGCCACCACTCCCAGTTTTGTATCATCAGCAAACTTGCTGACAGTGCACTCTGTTCCCTCATCAAGGTCATTGTTGAGTATATTGAACAGTACTGTCCCCAGTACTCACACCTGAGGGACTCCACTAGACACAGGCCTCCAAGTAGACCCTGTCCCATTAAGCACAAAATTAATGTGAAGAAATTAATGCGAACAAACTTTGAGAAAAATCTGAAGTGATCTCAACCATATGACAGGCAGTAGGCATTTTAAAATGTGGTGAACAGCTATGAAAATAATTTTGATTCTATGCTGCTGTTCTACCTTGATTTCTCATTATATTTACCTCATAAGATTTAATGGAATTACATTGCTCAAAAGGAAAATGTTTATATTTGAACGATAACTCCAAAGACAAGAATCTAGGTGGATGTCTAAACATCACTGAAATTGTGACTGTATGTGGCTTCCTAGAAATTTTTATTTTATTTTATTTTATATAAACTTTTGTATGAGTACTGAAGATTTAGTAAATTACTAATAAGACATCCAGTTTGTTGAGAAGATGCAAAGTTTGATTTGGCTCCCATGGTTCGATTTCTGATTGAGCAAGTTCTTCACCTACTCAAGAGACTCCAGTCAAGACACTTTCCAGCTAACCATGCAATTGTGTCCCCTCTAACATCTCCTGATGCTTTGAACAGCCTGTGTATCTTGTTATTGGTTTTTTTTATCTAAGGCATATATGAAAATTATTATACCTGAAACTCAGCATATTTGTCTACTGTCATAAAGATATTTAATAAAAGTGACAGGTCCTCTCCACTGCAGACCCTTTCTAATCCTTGTGTTCTCCTTAATGGTCCACTCTAATCCATTCATCTCCAGCAACAGGAGATGGAATGACTCCCCTCATATTTTATTAGACAGTAGTAGGTTAAACCACCAAAACCATAAATTCTGTAATGGTAGAGACTAAAATTTTATTTTTAATGGGCTATTAAATGTGTCCTGCAAAACTGTATGTATTCCTTAACACCATTTTTAGAGCATGTTTCTTGGGAAAGCAGACTTAAACCTCAAACGTATAGTAACACATAGGAATATGTGCAAGGGGGGGGGGGGGGGGGGGGGGTTCTTCCTCAGTTCCTCATCAATTTTATTGTTTTGTTGGTTTTTTTTCCAAAAACTGTCTTTAAATCTAATTTCAGCTGCATCAGTTGTTTAGCCATTGATTCAGTTAAAAGCACAATTGAAGGAAAATTAACTTCAGATTTCAGTGCAGACACAATTTTAAGTATAAAAGAGTAGGTGCCTTCTTTTTCCAAAGTCTGATATGATCTAGTAAGGAATGACATGATACCCACACGGGCATACAGGAAGGCAAATTAAATTTTGCAAATTTGAACTCAGTTTTTTGCTCTGTAAAGAAAACTTAGAGAATATCTCACAAGAACTGTAGCTTGGGATATGAGCAATCTAAATACTAGGTCCCTGAGAAGATGTGATTTTAGCCTATATTTTCTGAGATGAATTACACATTTGTGTTATTCTATACAGCAAGGTGATGATTTTGGCTCTAATTCAGATTAATTTTAGAGGAAAAAATAGTTAGTAGTAAATGCTATATCAAAATATTTGAGACATGGAAAGTGTATTCATCAAACAACCTTTGATAATATCAAAATATCATCATGGCAACACATAAAATATCTGCTCTTTTTACAAGCTTATGCATACTTCTTGCAACCTATTAAACATCTGTCATATTTAAAATGTGGTGCTTTGTATTAATACATTTATTTAAAATTACTTTGCCTCTCGGCTTTGAAATTCAAATATTTACAGCATTTCTGAGTTACAGTTTACATTTGTCAGTAATAATAAAAATGACACCAGCTCAAAAGTAAAGAGCAAAGCAGACCTCACAGTAAGTCTTAATAATAACAGTACACAGAAGAAAAAACCTCAAACCTCAATACCTTGTAATTCCACAAACTATGAGGGGTCACACCTCTCAGTGATCTATTATTCAGCAAATGATTCAGTATGAGTTTATGCTTAGGCTGACATATACAAGTATAATCTCAGAATTTCAACTGAAATTTTACAATAAGGGTTAAGGTTACCTATAGATAATTTCATTCTTCAGCCTTGTTCCTCATGATTCTAGCCTAAATTATACACATGAACTCAAAATAGTTGCTTCTTAATAAATCTCCCAAAGTGTCCTAAAGTCTTTTTTATATATATATATATATATATATATAAAATGCTTTGTTCAAATAAACATATTTTAAAAAACAGGTTTGGATTTTTTTAAAGGCATCTCTGTCAGCACTGGTTTACCCAACATGTCAGACCTTACAAACAGAAAACAGCCCAATTTGAACATATGACAAATTTAAGGTTAAGAAATTTCCTTCCTGGCAGTAGTAGCTGATACTTCTCTTGCTTATGCCCTCCTTGAAAAGTCAGAGAACCCTTACTGTTTTTGTTGAATTCAGTTCACATTTACTACCACAAGGACTCTATATACTTTTAAATGTAAGCTGATTGTCTGCTTAGGCTAGGCTAAGTACATTCATAAATTTGACCCTGATGTTTTCACTTCAGTTTATGAATAACACCAAGTTTAAATTACTAAGAGAGAAGAATGTATAAATCTGTACAATATAATAATCTTATCTCATACAATGTCTATAGTCAATTTTTCAAAAAGGAGGGAGAGAAAGGAATTTTTCACATATGCTCCTTTAGGGTTTTATCCTTTGAAGATTTGTAATAGTGAACCTAGCAGCACAGTAAGAACATCTGTCATTTTATCTACAGCAATGAATCTGCAACAAAGATGCAGGATAGAGAACATCCTCTCAGGTATAGCTGGAAAATCTCTAGGTCAAGGACAGTCCTTCCCAGCAGCATGGGTTTGGGTTGGAAGCAGTCTTTTGAGTGGCCCTAAGTGGCCTGTACTATCTATTCACTAATCCAAAGGTCAGTTATTAACCCTTCCCTTGCTCCATCCCATCAAGCAATGTTTAAGCACTTGTGTGCAGCCCTGGCAGCTAAGGAAGCAGTGTTTATATGGTCAAGTATCGTGAGACAACAATTCCTCTGATTTTAAAACAAACTTCAGAGAGGTAAACTTTCAACAGAAGTAGAAATTAAGTTCAATGAATACGTATTGTCTCAACTGTGATGCCAATACATTACTTCTGCTTCTACCTGTTTGCAGTTCAGCACATTCCAACTGCACTAGTTGAAACTGGCTTTTGGAGCCAAATTGTTTTTGTAGAATCAATGGGCCGCTCATCAGTTTCTCAGACTGGAAGAAAAATATCTCACATCAGGGAGAATGCTGCCACCGGCAGGATCTTTTTGAACGTGATCAAGTGCTCCATATTCTAGCAAATGGACTTCATAGATTAAGGCTTTTCAATTAGAATGATGTTCTCATGAATGCAACATGGTTTCTATCTACCGGCACAGAAGCTAAGTAGGCATCTCAGTGGTAGGTTAAAGAATCAAGACAGTTCTACAAGGTAATGTTATTTATGTCTCCCTTTACAAAGTAATAAAGAATGTACAGATTGTATTTCTGAAGCTCTTGCATGCCAGATGAGCTGGATTAAAAGAGGCTTCTGCTGTTACAGAATTATTTACCTATTCATTTAAGGCAAATTTTGATTACAGAATGACTGCTTGCTTTTAACTTTGTTTTAAAACCATGTATTCAGTGAACAATTATGTACACTGAATTATAAAACATTACATGAAATAGTAAAGACCAAGGACTGAGTTACTATGCAGTATAAATTTTCTCTTAGCTTTAATGCTGTGTTGACCCAAATATCTGTATTACCCTGAATTAGGATGCCTGATTAAACACTTACCATAGGTATACTGAAGAGTTTTCAGGAAAAGAATTATCACTTATGCAGTTTTGGACCACTACTTAGTACAAGGTATATCTTCTGAGGCTTCCATATTTTGGGACAGTAAAAACAATTAACTGTAGCAGGAGGCCAGGATAAGAAATAAAGTAATTGTGTTACCTCCTCTTCAATTTGCTTCTTAATTATGTGAAGACCTTTTATTACCTTTTTATCTTTCCGTTAGAAGAATTTCCGAGATGATACTTTGGAGGAAACTTTGAAGGATGGAATACATTTCAGTGGTCCTCACCTACTATAGCTACTATACAATCTGCCTTGCCAGATGCCATAACATTATTGAATTTCAAAATGCCAGTATAGACATTATTAGAACAATAGTTACTTCAGACTTTTTTAAAGAAAACCTTGTGATAAGTCACAAATATGCTAATGCTTACATGGTCAGTTTCATGAAAACAGAAACCAAAGAACTCACAAAGTAAAAAAAAAAAACAAAAATTGTTTTAACAATTATAATGCAAGCACTGCAGAATCTGTTCTGCTTTTTCCATCACAGAATCATAGAATCATTTAGGTTGGAAAAGACCCTTGGGATCATCGTGTCCAACCATTAGCCCCACTCTACAAGTTCACCCCTAGACCATATCCTCCAACACCACATCCAAGCGATGTTTAAACACATCCAGGGATGGAGACTCAACCACCTCCCTGGGCATGTTTGTATGTGTACACATTTCACATTATCTTTACATATAAAGCAAACATATCCTATTTCTTCATCAAAGACAGATCTGTGGTTCTGAATATGAATGGAACAGGAAGCAGAAAAGTCATGCAGTGGGGTTTGGGTTAGAGAAGAGAATCTTGGGAACTTTTTGGTTTTATAGATATGTCATACCCCAGCATCAGTAAACTATCTGTCACATAAATATTCTCACTAACTGCAGAACTGAAAAAAATCCTTCATTAGGGGAGTAAGTCTTAAAAATATATTTAGTGCTTAATTTGAATTTTAAAATCGCATGACTGCTTTTCCCAAGTCACTGAGAAAAGTGTCTGCACACTTTAAGCATATATTTCTACTCATATTTTTGGTTACATCTGCAATATTTTTGCCTTTCAATCAGTCAGCAGTTCCCCACATCTTTCAGTGTTTCTTAAGATCTCTGGAACACTGCTTAAAAATTGGTGTCAGGTAGCACAATTTCAATTTTTTGGTACTGACGGAAATTTAAGAGAGATTGCATATCAGAATGAGTGGTTTGATTGCTCCATCCTTGAGGTCCTTGTAGTGGGTCTGGCTGAGCTGCTTTTCCCCATTCAGCCCTCAAGCTGCAGTACTGGGAGCTGGAGGGTGTTGATAACACACCCGTGTTATGACTGCCAGTGCTCACACGGCACCAGAGACTGGGAGTGCAAGATGGGGCAGGGGATACAGCCGACCTGAGCTGACCAGTGGGATATTCCATACCATATGATGTCAGCTCAACTATAAAAGGAGAGGGCAGGAGGAGGATGGGGAAGCATTTGGCTTTGTCCTCTGAGCAACTGCTATGTGTTTTGGAGCCCTGCTTCCTGGACTTGGCCCAACATCACCTGCAGACAGGAAGTAGAGAATAACAACTTTATCATAACCCACGTCTCTTTTCTTTTCATCTTATTCTCTCCCTGCATGCCATGCTGACAGAGGTTGGAGAGAGTGATAGAAGGGCTTGGTGGGCACCTGGTGACCAGCCAGGGTGAATCCACCATAGTCCTATAGAATTCTTAAGTGGGCACCACCTCCACCTGCCAGTTTGTTCCTGTTCCTATTGCAAATTTTCTCTGTTGTTCAGTTCTACCTGTGCTTCAGTTTGAGGCACAACCGCCTGTGGGGAGGAGTACCAGCAAACTCAAGCACCTCCACAGATGTATGGCAAAAAATAATCTAATTTTCTTAATATACCTCTATGTTCTCCGAACTTTGCTCAAAAAGAAATCTGTTTGAGAGTCACAAGTCTTTATATATCTACAAATAAGAATTTTATACAAGTAATGCAATGTTGTTAGAGACACTACTTTTCAGTAAATACATTTCTTCATAGCATGGAGAGCCCAATAAGTGAGGCCTAAAATACAACCAGGGTACAAATACCATAAAAGCCTGAAGAGATGAAGGTACATATCAACAGGCAGATAGATATAAACTAAGTAGCAGGACAAGTCTCCAATTTCGATGTGTTAGAAATACCTGAAGTCTAGCGCCCTAAAGAGGTTTTAATCACACTGGGTCCAACCATTTAGACTGCTTCAATAGTGACCAGCAAGGGAGCTAAGAGCCTATCTAGTAAACCCCCTTACAGTTACTATAAAATCAAAGCAATGTTTTTTCTTCCTACTCAGAAGCAGTTCTTTTTTCAACTTAGTGCTGCAAGACATTGCACAGTCACTCTGAAAATATCTAGTATCAGTAAAAAAGTCTGCATATCGCTCTTCCTTGGAGTAATCCAGTTATATCCAAACCCAATCCTACTTCACATTGTAATAACCAACATGGAGTATATGCATGTGGGTATTTGTACACTATGAAAAACAAGCTTTAGTTATGAGCATTCTTAATGTCCACAAGTTCTCAGAATATGTACTGAAAGGATTTGGTTTTGTACTTCCCACCAGCCAGACCACAGAGGCACAGTCTGGGTGCTATTATGAAGAAACATTAAAAAAAAAAAGAAAGGGAAAAATCACATTTGTTTTGTTAAAGAAGGGGTGAGCAGCAATTTAATTTTTTCCTTCAGATTAGAAATTTCTAAATAGGAAAGCAAAAAGTTTAACCTAGAGTAATAGCCATTAAAATACAATTTAAAGTCAAATTACAATGACAGGGGAAAAGAAAAGTAATTCTGTTGGCAAAGTCATGGTTTTAAATTGCCTAAAGCAGCTGCAACCACTTTGCAATACTTTTATTTTTCATTAAAGGA
The DNA here is from genome assembly GCA_025345505.1 of Todiramphus chloris collaris. Classification (NCBI taxonomy): domain Eukaryota; kingdom Metazoa; phylum Chordata; class Aves; order Coraciiformes; family Alcedinidae; genus Todiramphus; species Todiramphus chloris. The sequence goes on along the minus strand of JANVCC010000035.1, from coordinate 9,972,369 downwards.
GGACTGGAGAAATTATGTATAGGTTTTAAAAATAACTAAGTTCAACATGTCATCAAACCTTGTAAAAACAATTTAAGTTTTAACTCTTCTGATTTAGCATTGTTTACTCTTCTGCTTTAGTATCATTTGTCTTTGTCTTAAATACGAAATGCAAAAAATATGTTGGTCTGAAAACAGCTGCCTATTTGTAGGTGAGGCTATTACTCTAGGAAAGAGCTCTGGTGATAGGGCAGCAATACTGAAATGATCACTGCCTGATGTGCTTCTCACCCCTTCGGCTGATCGGAAGTCCTCCCCATTGCCGCATTGATCTGTCTGCCTCGGTCTTTCTTCCCAAGGGGAGGTTACAGTCTCAAACAAATGTAATCAGCAGGCACATCCAATCAGCTCAAGGAAGCCAGATAGCATTTAGTTTCTGAGGGCTTGCCCCATCCCTCCTCAGAAGTGTGTCACTGTTATGCAAGCAACATGAGAACCTGGAAAAAGTGTTAATGTTGGCCAATCCAGGTAAAAGAAAAAGTCCTTGTAACATATTCCTTTCTTCTATGTTCCTAAGTCATAGATCTAGTTGTGTTTTTTTTACTAATAGAGGGATACTCTTAGGAGTGTTAGGTAAAACAAGCTAGGAATAGACTCAGAAACAACAGACAGAATGCATTTTTTCAATGCATAGCTTACTGATTTTCTTAATGATCACTAACGTTAACCTGTACACAGCAGGTATTTGAAACTTGCACATACTATGGTCAGGACTACACCCCCTCCCATGATTACATATATACTTCTGTCTCTTTGTAATATTATTTGTTGCCCATATGAAACAGCAGAGACTGATGGCTATGCACAAAGCACACAGCACCTTTGCAGAGGCACCACTCCATCCTTACAGATGTGTCCTGCTGTGGGTTTGGCAGATGCTGCCTGTTCTTCATGGTGTTCCCATGTCCCACTGTTATAGCCAAAAAAACCACACTAAAGCTCTCCAAAAGATAACAAAGCAAGGAAAAGGGTTCCAGTGAAAATCCCATTACATTTATGTCCTATTTAGACTGTCAGGAAAAAAATGTTTCAGGCCAAGCAAATACTGATTTTTAAATGTTTTCTTAGCCAAAGCACTGCTATGTTAGTTATTTCAGCAACCTCAATTTTTTGGTATCATTTACCTTCTGCTGCATGTGATATGGGAGTTGCATAAAAAATTCTACTTTGCAATTAGTGTGCTCCATTCAACAGGAATTTTGATCATATGCTGCACCTCGAGTACTGTGCTCAGTTTTGGGCCTCTCACAACAAAAAAGACATTGAGGTGCTGGAGCATCCAAAGAAGAACAACAATTCTAGTAAAAGTTCTAGAGCACAAGTCTTACGAGGAGCAGCTGAGGCAACTGGGGTTGTTTAGCCTGGAAAAAAGGAGGCTCAGGGAAGACCTTAAGCTCAACTATCTGAAAGGAGGTTGTAGTGAGGTGAGGGTTGGTCTCTTCTCCCAGGTAACAAGCATTAAGACAAATGCAAATGGCCTCAAGTTGCAACAGGGAGGTTTAGATTGGATATTAGGAAAAATGTCTCCCCAGAAAGGGCTGTCAACTGGAACAGGCTGCCCAGGGAAGTGGTGGAGTTGCCATCCTTGGAGGTATTTAAAAGTTGTGTAGATGTGGCACTTCGGCACATAGCTTAACCTAGTGCTTGGTTAACTGTTGGACTTGATGATCTTAAAGGTCTTTTCCAACCTAAACAATCCTATGATTCTATGAAAGCATATTTGTTGGAGAAATATTTGAGTCTTTTCCTGTTGTTTCTGCCCCTTCAAGATTTTTTTAATTTGTGTAGTTTTACGAAAATGAACAGGGAAAAAGTGAAGTCCATCAGGTGGCTTCATGCTAACACATGTTGGGCAAAAGCAGAGTCAGACCTTTAGATGCCCAGCTGCTTCAGAAGACCACAAAAAGCTACCCAACTCATATGGGGCTGTTACAGGGTAATCTGCTAATTGCTCATAGCTAAAGACTAAATTGAACCCTAGAAGTGTAAAAGAAAAAAATGAAAACCTGACATAGGTTATTACTGTATTCAATCTCACACTTTTTTAAGAGCTTCGTCTAATGACTTTTTAATTTGTGAGGACTGCACAAAGGTGGTGATGAAGTTATTGTGAAAGGATTGCTATCATGTGGGGAGCAGATGCTGTATCTTTGGCACAGATGTAACAAGACGACATGTATTTCCCCTAGTGCCCTGAAGACACGGTGCCTCAAAGAGCCTCAATGTGTCTCTGTCACTGCCTGAGCACTTCAGCTTTTTATGTGCATTCTTCAAGACTACTTGCTGAAGCAAAAATTCATATTTCATAGGCATATTTGTGGGTAAACAAACCTTTTCACTGACACAGAGCTCCAAAGTTTTGGATAGTCAAAATGATAGTCCTCTCTAACCCTTTTCCCCTGAAACACATTAAAATACAATATCAACATACTAAAAGCTCGGAACACACCTCAGGTATAAATGTAGCCACCTTTTAGATCTTATTGTAAAGACAGGCAAGTGGCCTATTTCTTCTAAAATGGCTAATTTTATGGAAATCATCTACTCAAATCAAAAGACCTATGGCTGGATTTTCAACACTGTCAGGAGGTAGAGTCACAGAAATATTCACATCCTGTTTTATGTGACCACTTAAACCAGCAGGTGTTTATATCTCTGTTGCTTACTAAGTACATCCAAGCATTTCAAGTAACTGTTTAAATACTGTTAGAAGTTTGGCCTTTAGACATTGCTTATGTTGGTAACTAACTAATAGATACATTAAAAAAATCACCAAAATTGTTGTTTTAAATCTAGGTCCTCAGTCATCATTCTGACCAGCAATAAAATGAGCTACAGTCCCAGTGCAAGGAAATATAAATCTCAGTTTCTGCTGAGTTTATAAAATTATTCCTTTTTTCCCCTTAATTTCATTACCCAAAAGTCTAACATGACAAAGTTTAGAGTCATTCCTATCTTTGACAAAGGCCTTTTATCACTGTATCTACAATGATGCATATACATTCAGGTTACAGAATTTCAACTTGGAAGAAGAGTAAGTTAAGCTATAATTCTCATAATGGTATTGTAAACATGCAAGCACATCTGAAGTTCAACAACACTGGAAACATACAGCATTAATATTAGGTATTACTTACACAGAAATGTTATTTCTGGCAATTAGTGAGTTATTTACACAGTATCTCTATACCTTTTAAACTGCAAGGAAAGGAACAACTGAAAGATTACAGGCATACAGACTGCAAAACTTCCTTTCGTAATGTAGTATACATGGGAGACATCAGCCTACATTTCCAGGTAGATACTAATTATCACGAGCTAATGATCTGCTCCTTGGAGATACTCATCAGTGTCTTTCCCTACTTAATGACTCTAAATTATTTAATGTAATCTTGATTTAACAATATCTCCTGATAACCAATTTCTTAATTCATTCACAGTGAAATCATGTTTTTAAACATACTGATAATTACTATTTTTTAATATCTTAACTATATTGACAGAAATATCCACATTTACCCATTAGAGCATTTGTTAATTTTTTCAGAGGACATTCATTCATATTCTTGTCTGTCAAAAATGGGAGGGAGAACCTGTCATTAATACTCTAATTGTGATATTAATACACTACACATTCCCTGGCTAAAGCAAACAATGATATGTCAACAGAGCCTCCAGTATCTTTGGTTAGGTCACCACTTTGTCTTGCTCATAATATCTTCAACATATGCAGAAAATTTTAAATGTAGAATTCTCTCATGTTTCAGTTTTGGCTTGGGGTCCAGTGTCACAGACCCTTTTATTTGTAGCCTTGCTGTTCAGGAAAGAAATATCTTGACAGTGGTAAGCTTGAAAAGTAAGTGTAACTGCAAATTTTTGTGATTAAGATGTTTGAGCAACATTTACATACTGGGAAAATGGTGGGAAATGGGAGAACCTGGAATACTTAGTAGTTATAGCAGTAGTTTTGGCTGAAATGAATGAAACTTTAGATAAAAATAACTATTTTTTGTTGCATTTGTGTTTTAGAAATACTGATATTAAGTCCTGTGCCATTTTGGTTTCTCATGAATATACAACATATAAAAGAATTGCCTTATGCATTTCCATATAACTTTGGACTATATTTTCTTACATTAATGTTAGCGAATAGTGGATAGAGAGGTAGGATTCAAAAGAAAAATATTTTGTGATCTGAAGATCAGCAACTTAGACTAAGTGTTAAAGACAGGTCCCAATATTCTCTCAGATGTAAGCCATGAGAGCAAACTGATAGTCTACCAAGGTAATTTTTTTACCTTTTCAGTCCCCACAAACCTGCAAATAAAAGCCTTTGCCACCTGTGACTGTGTTTTACAAACTTCTTCAGCTAATTTCTTAATTGATTCCAGCTTGAGAACTCCCTGAATCAAGACCATAGAAAAAAACAGCATCATAATACTTAAATATTACGCATAACACATGAAACAAAGATACTGAACAGGAGGAACCTGTCAGAAAGACCATGGAGTCTGTCCAGAGAGCTGTGCTTCATGATAAAAACTGAATTAAGTTCATAATTTATTTCACCATTTCAGTGTTCAGACTGGAGCAGACAGTGCAACTTAATTAGTTACTAAATTGCATTTTGTATCAGAGTTTAAAATCTGAACAACCAAAGACTGGGGGAAATGTCAACTCTTGAGTTTCAAATTAGTGTAAAATAACATATTCTGAAGTGTTCAAAGCTATATTTATGGGGGTTTGCTCTATTTACTGCCCTCTGTCACAATGTATTTGCTTTTTCATTAAGGCACTATCTGACAAAAGACCAGATCTATGAAGTCTGTGTAATTCTTGTCCTTCTCTGAACTTCTGAAAACCAAACAACAACTTATTGTTATGAAAAATGATTGTTCAAAGCACACCTCAATGAAATATTTTTCAAAATAATTTGGTAATAAGATTTAGTTCTTTCTCTTGAAAATATATCTTGCTGGAGAAGTACAGGAAAAGTTAACTTGCAAGATTGGCAATCAACACACTTGTAAAATGATTCTGCTGAAATAGTAGATTATGCGAGCGTGTAAAGTGCCAATGAATATATTCCTTTTGGAAAAAGAAAAAAAAAAAAAGTCACTGACTTCGTTGACTACAAATTTAAGAAGAAACCTGCCCTCTCTGTAAAAGACAATGACTCATCTTTCCAGCTTCTTCCCAAGTTAGTTGTCAAGCACTGACTGCAAGAATATAGGTACAGAGTAATTCTTGATACTGCTCAAGGTCCGGACAAAAAAGGGGACCTTAATGAAAACTTCAGGATGTTTTAAAATGTGATGAAATTGATGCAACTGTGAAGAACCTTTGCTTTAATCAAGTTTCACTGCAGAGAACTTTTCATACACAATAAGTTAGTTTACAACTTTTCTTTGAAAGAGAAGGAAGCAGGTTACAGAGAACTGAATGGACTCTACAATTACTATACAATCACCAAGAATGTGTTTTTTTAAATGTCAGTGATAAACTTGAAGTGTCAGATTATGATTAGGAACCTATCAGGAATGCAAGAACAACAAAATATTTTCCAACAGACCTTCCCTACTTATGCCTGGGCAAAAATATGTTTGGAACAAAGAATATCTTGTATTGTTGATCAAACATGTAGTGTATTACATGTTATATTGTGCAATGGATTGTATTATTGATATATTTTTCAGTATATGTATATATCCATATGCATAAATATATCAGTGTATGTACCTACTATTGATATGGCTGAACATAGGGAATTTTGAATTAGTGCAGTTCCACTGTCATGTTCTAAGTAAATAAAAATAAATGAAAGCATACATGACTACATTAAGCAATGTAACTGTCTCCAAACAATGTCTTCTCTAGTTGTCAACACATTAAGTTTTCATACATAAATAACAGCATCTCTATACAGCTCAGCTAGTCAGGTATGCAGTGATGGGTTGGATTGTTCTGAGATGAAAGCTGCACCTTGGAACACAGAGCAAATTACTGATTTCACAGATGTTACAGTTTTTACCACAATTTACTTATAGCTGTAAACTTATAATGTAAGGTATAAAAGAATTGTACTCAGCCTTCTAACACATCTACCTGACTAAGGTCACTTGGCTAGTATTTGAAGGTGGAAAAAAAGATGAAATATATATAATTAATTCATCCACTGATTAAAAGCATAGCACTGAGGAAACCACCTACTTCAGCTTTTGAACACAGAGTTTTCTTAAGACAGCTAATAAGACCACTGTGTCAAAATGGTAACATTAAAGTTTTGCCTGAGGCTGGATATATCTTTCCAGAATGAACAAATCCCATGATTAATGAAACAAGTGATTCACAGAGGAAATAAAAGCTGAATATCAGAATTGCTGTTACATATGGTCACTCAGGCCACTACCAAAAAAAAAAAAAAAAAAAAAAACCCAAACAAAGAAAACAAGCAAAGTTCTCTGACAGCTCTTTTTCATATAGGATAATGCACTTCAAGAACACATGCACACACATCCCCCCCGTAACTGCCAGTGAAATGCTGCATCTGAGCAATAGTACCACACATGACTTCAGGTGTTAGTTTAAGACGATGTGAATATTCCTTAAAAGACACTGTATGTTTTGGAAAATGTCACTGTGTATCTGCACCTCAGTGAGCATTGTATCAGTCCTGTCCCAGAAGGTGTGACTATAGGAGCAACATAACTGGAAATATTTAGAATCTGACACTTTTCTTCAAAATGTCCAAAGAAAAGATAGCTCTGCTTTTGTTTTGCAGAAGAGGAGGAAAAACCCCAAGTTTTAATCGGTTGCTTAGAAAATAACATTATATTTAGGGCAAAAATTAGAAATACACACTATTGGTAAATTTTCAGATAAATTTTCCTGTCTAAATTAGCTTGATCTATTCAATTTAGCACCAGCTGCTACAAAATGAAAGTAAAACTAGCCTTCTGCAATTTCTATAGAAGTTTTAACCAACAAAGTATTAAGTATCTGCTTATATGAACACATATCAAATCAAATTACACAGATCAATATGATAACTAAATATTTCAAAATAAATGAATTTAAATGAATTTGTAAATGAATAATAAATTAATTTAAATGAAATAAATCTAAATTTGGCACATAGTTAAAGATGCCTTAATTGTACATGTGAAAAAATAATAGTAATAAAAAAATAATTCAAATTTGCATGCCTGATTCCCCTTCCTAGAAGTACTTCTGTATTTATGCACTGCCAGGACAAAAATTTTGTGCTTTATGTGTTCAGTCAGACCCTGCAGACTGACTATATATGTCACTGAGGGATCTAGTTTGTGAACTCTTTATTTTCTCTGCTGAGCAATAGGCTGTATCAAAACACCTCCAACATAATGAATTAATTTGCTTAGTCTCTGAATAAATCCTGAGCTTGAAAAAAGTTAATAAAAATTGCTTTAATAAAGACAACCTCATTAAGCAAATTCTTACAATGTATTGTTTCCTCCACTACAGAAGAAAAAAAGGGGTTTCTGGTCTTTAACTTGTTAGCATGTAGATGAGTTTATTAAAAATACTGTTCTTCAGGCGTGGCAACATCACATTTGACAGTGGCACTAGGAACTACTATCCATTTAATCAGGATAAGGTTTGTAAATACAGACTGAGGAGATTAGCCTACAGTTAATTACAGTTTCAAAAGTTCTCAATGAACAAAAGGACTACTTCTCAAACTCACTGCAATGTTGTTTTCCCTGTAAAATGGCAGAAGCCATCTGAGAATGAATGGAATCATTGAATACATCTAATTCTTACCTATAATTTAAACAAAGAAAAGAAAAAAAAAAATTACAAGGCCATCCAGATAGATGGCATGTAAGCTGACTGTTCAGCAGCACCAATGGAGAACTAGTGGTTACGTATAAGACAAAAAGGTCAGCCAGGGAAAAGACATTAAATGACACTTTAAAACATTTAATCTTAGAACAGGTTCCTGCACAAACTCTAGAAGGAATATGAGAACACATTTTTTGCTAACTATATGCCTCCTGCATATCATTTTACTGTTTAGCAAAAATTAATGCAGATATTGTGATCTTCAAGTTTTTTCAAAAATAAAATAACTGTTTTAACTATTAAACTTTCATAATAAAGAGGAAAAATGTCTGAAATCCAAAGTATTTCCATGAAGGCAGAATTTCCAAAGGGAGAAACATTAATTCTGAAGAATTTATTCTTGCAGTTTGTTAGAAACAAAGGTCACTACTCAATATATCCTGGAGTCCTTTCTCAATATAAATAGATAATAGCCAGACAAGGTCTATTTCCCTCCAGCAGTTGGCCACATGCATACATTGCTAATACAGACATAATGCAATAATGCAGTTTGCAAATTACCCTCAGAAACAGAGAGCTTGGTAGCTTTTGTCAAAACAGGGCAGGAAAATTAAAGTTATGTGTATTTTTGTGGGGGACCTGTAAAAGGAGTGGAGGTGGAATATTCAGTGTGTGCTACTGACACTATTTAATTGCAGGAGAAAGTTTTGGAGTCCAGCCATTGAGAATGTCTTTGAATGAACTACTTCCATTAATCAGTTGTAAGAATTGGTATGTGAATTACTATGGAAACTTAATATGCTTCTCCTCTATTTTTAGTATTTTCAAAACAAAATTTAAGAATATCTGTGCTCTTCTGTTTTATAGAGAAAAGGAACTATCTTTTCTTAATATTTGATTTGGCATGAAAAATTTTAAGGCAACCATGACAACAGTGTCAGAGCATACTCAACTGAGGTACAACTAGGACAAGATGTAGGCAGTGGAATGTAAGCCTTTGAGGGAGCAGCATGTTCTGACCCAGCATAACTCTGATGAGCACTCTCTGACTTATGCCTTCTTTCATTTATGATAAAAGTTCTTATTCCCAGAGGTGCTCCATGTAATCAAGCTCTTAGCTAAGTAAGATGAATCAGTGATATGCAGAGTGCCTATTTAGATCTATTTAGGCAAGAAAGAACACACTGCTATAAGCCAGAGAGTTTTTTACTCAGACTCTTAATAAAAGCCAATATGGATTGAAAAAAATTCTGCAGTAATAGTAATATTTGAGCAAATTCAGATTCGTTAGCAGTTTTATTAAAATATGCTGTGCTCCATCAGAAATATACTTAATAGTCATACTTCAAAGTCTCAGAAGAGCAGACATTTAAAAGAGGATCCTATTAATGCTTGCATAGGTTCAACCTGGAAAGGATATGACAAAGACCCTTTTGCAGCTTTTAGCATTTTCACTTTTGACTACTTTGAAATGCAAGGTTTCAGTATCACCATAGGATAATGAAGCAAACCAACACAATTCTATCAAACTTCAAAGAAATTGCTGATTTTGTTTTAAAGGAGGCATAGGACTAATATGTCTAACAATTTTCTTCAAACTCACTCAGCCATCTCTAAATGAGTGCCAATACATCAGCTAAGTCTGATTGTTCATTAATGTGAAAATAGCTTGTATAGCACATGATTCTTCTACATTTAGGGAATGCTTCAGCTAAGAACACTTTTTGTCATCTAGTTAGTGCAAGCTCTGTGAATGGAGGAAGAGTAGTTTCATGTTACCAAGGTAATGGAACTGGATAGTCTGATACAAAAGATGACAATATACTGCAGGAAAGTAGAAAGACCTAAGCTGCCTTCATTCCATGCTCTCATAGTCCGTGTTGTCAGTCACATACATGCATATCCATCCCTATTAAGCACAGTCTCTTTGGCTTTTGAACAAGAGGAGTCTCATTCTTCTCTGCAAAGACAAAAATGGGTAATGCACAGGCACTTACACACACAGACACCAGATTCTACTTTCAACTGCCCTGAAACAATTTCAGTTCACTGAGATCCTTGCTGATTAGAAGATTAGTTAAGGAATTAATATATGTCCAGATACTGGCCTGAAACAACACCAAATAAAAATGAAGGCACATCTAAAAAACTGTATTACAGTTACTAGCCATTCTTCTTGAGGCACTTGCAGAATACAAGAATACCCTGTATTCCCTAGAAATATTCCTATGTCAAAGAGAATTTTCCTGCTTTTCCCATGGGAAATCTAAAGCTTTAGAACATAAGAATGGGTTAGGGAAACATATTTTTGAGTTAGGGAAATATTATGGCCAGGATTTTTATGAGTATTTTCTTAACATGCCTTACCAGCTGATGTTTGATTGCAGGGTTACATGAAGTTTGGTATGTTCACAGCATGGACAGAGTCTAAAATAGTTAATGCGGAGCCATCACTGTTTTCCTAACACCTATTATATTATGAGGATATACTGTATATGAAAATAGAAAAGGAACAAGCTACTCTCAATCAAAGAGAAAAATTACAGAATTTCAGCTGCAGGATTTATATGGGGGACTGTACACAGGGATGATCTTTCGTTCACATTTTAAAGGATTTAATGAAGTTATTTTTATCCTATCCTGCAATTGAATGTAGGACGTTAGGATATTCTTTCAGAGAAAGTCTCTGGAGTTTAGATTACAGTTCCTTCATATATACAAAATAAACTAAACAAAACAAACAAACAAAAAAAAAAAACCAAGAAGAAAGAAACAACTATTACTATGGTCAAAGTGGTTTCTCCAACTTTTATTTGAACATTTTTCAACATTTTCTTTCAGCTAAAATTACATTATCACTAGACTAATCTGAAGATCTCCCCCTCTTCCTTCTACTTTCACCTGATATAAGCACTACAGTCAATAAGGAAGATGAGTCAGAGCAGTTTTCTGCTTTCTTGGTGTAGGAGTGATTTCTCGTGAGAGTGTACATTTATGCATGAGAAAGGTAGAAATGACCCCAGGAAAGGAGGAGAAGGATAAAAGGGAGTGAGTTACATCAAAATGGCATCACAAAATATCACCTCTAAGAGAGATTCTGCCAAAGAAAGTGAAATGTGAGTTATATTATCCAGACTTATTTATACATAACAAAGCCCATAAATATGCAGTTCAAATTTTGTATTTAGCTACAAAATGCAGGACTCCCATGTGAATCAAATAAAACAGAAGGGGTGAGGGGCCAAATCCATCACAGGAGGAAGACACACAAGTTTTATTTCTCTACTGAACTCCAGTAAAGTACAATATACATCAAATAAAGAGTGCTTACCGGCATTCATGGCTCTGCGTTATGAGACAAGGCAGACAGTTGGTACTCCACTCAACAGAGCATGGCACCAAGTTCCTCCAACAACTAGAGCTGTGGTAACTGGAACCAGAAGCAAAATACACATGAAAAAGCAACATCACATAGCCCAGTGCAAGGGTGCATTTGGTTAATTAGCCCTCTGAAGAGAGCAATTCTTTATTGTATGCTTCAGTAAGATACTTTTTTTTCCTTCTTTTTCCCACTCAGCTAAGACTGATACTTTCTCATGTTTAGTTCAAAGCACAGGTCAAAACATTCATCTTTTAAGTGGAGCAAGCAGTTCCAAACAGGCTAGACAAGTTAGGACCCTAAAAAAGGAGACCTCTTTTTAATAAGTGAGTTAATTTTGCTGAAGGTAGCAGGGAGGGAAGAAAGGATGGGGATTCAGGACAGGTGGCAGAGTACCATAGTAAGAATACAGGACACATGACAAAAAAACCAGAAACATCAAATCATGGAAGATCTCTTATCAGGTTAGAATACATTTTCAGCTAATTGGGTGAGCATACCCATGTGCTAGCACTTGGGAATAATTGTTCTTAGGCCTTCCATCAGTCAGAGGCTTTTTAAGGACATTAAGTACATTTTTCTGGCAAGACATACTATGATTCCTTTGTACCATGTATTCATGATGATTTGTAATGTGATATGTTTGCTTTTAATTTTTAGCACTGAATTTATATTTTGCTTATATAAGCCCCAACTTCTTACAAATTGTTTCAACTCAGTTGGATCCATTGTGAGCTCTGTCTAGTTTTGTTCTATTATTTCTTGTATTTGCTCTTTCAGCTTCACAGAATTTCACCTTCTCTTTCTACTGTATTGGAAAGGGCAACTCTTATAAGGCACAGCACTGTGTTTTGGTTTGTTTTTTTCCTTGGCAAGAAATATCAAAAGTTTACATTTGCATTGGAATCAAAAGATTTAAATAATTATTGCCTATTTAGTTAATGAAAGTATTTTCTTGTAGATGGTTCACAGAGAAGTAAGAAATAATGCCAACTCCTTAAAGTATGAAAGAATAGATCTGAGAAAGCATCAGCATCATATTATGTTATGCTCTGGATGGAAGGACAAACTTTGGCTGAGATAAAGTGAGATGAGGTGGAGAAAGAAAGGGGACATCTTCTTTCTTCTAGATGTATCATCATGTTCAAACTCATCTTTAAAATCTACTTATGCTCAGGTTCAAATAAGGGAATATGTCATTGTGTGCTCATTGAAGGATTTTTCATTTATCAGGAGTACTGGCTAAACTCTGAAGTACTCCTCTGAATAAGATGAGCAGAAGTTATCTCACACTGCAGTTCAAGAGGGAATTACAAGAATACATCAGGAACTGGAAATTCAAACGTGTTTTTCATAACATCCCATGACATCTCCTGGAACTACACACTGATGTTTCTTGGGATTCTTGGTATTTCGTATTTGGCAGATAATGCAATTTGATATATAAGATGTAAAATAATCCAAGGTGGAATAGATTTATCTAGAATTCTTCCTGAACATGTACTGTTATATGATACATATTAGCATTTATATACTCTTATGTCACTTGACTGTTATGTCACTCTTATTACACTTATGTCACCTAACTGTTTAAGTCTTGATTGAGTGATTCCTGAAGTCAAGACTGATGGAACAATATTCCTTGTGAGTATTTCCTTTAATTCAAAGGAAAAATATTTGGTATTTCATAATCTGCTCATTATTTGAAGAAATCTAGAAGAAGGAAAAATACCAAATATATGATATACATATATAATACATATACAAAACTTAGATAAAATATTCCTAATTGGATATAATTTTTTTGGACACGGGAAAGTTTATGAACTGGATGAGTTCTACAAAGCTGTAACTCTAAACTGCAAAGGAACCAAGAATTATTTTAGCTACAGGAAACATTTGACATTCATTATTTCTGGCATATCCTTCCATTCTTGTCCTTTTCAAAGAGCTCAGAAAAAGTTGTATTCATAATGATTAGGGTCTGAATGACCCCACATGTAAAAATAAGATCATAGAAGAAACAAGAAAGCAAATATGCTTTCTATGCATGAGACTTCTGCAATAGAGGAAGGGGGGTGGGGGGGGGGGATGTTTATGAGATGCAAGAAATGTCTCAGTGATAAGATGGGCCACAAAAGAAAGCTTTTTTTCTTTTTTTGGTAGTCATTAAGTAATTTATAGCCATACAGTCAGCTGCTTCAGTTTTGGGGTTTTTTTAATTTATTAGTCATGACAAGGTATATGGCATTAGGACTATGTCTTTGAAAAAATAGGTCTTTTTTGTTTCAGGGGGGACTAGCTTTTAATAACAAAATAGACAACATTTTTCTAACGTTTCTCAAAAAAAGGTTTCCTAATGAAGTAAATTTCTAGAGAGTTAGGTTTACATTCATTTATCTCATAAAATCTCTCTATTTTTATGTAATTTTCTGAGTACTAGATGTTCCAGTTTATGAATTTCACATATTAGGAAGTGCATGAATTACAGACATTTATTTTAAAATTCCATTTTAAACACTGTTTCCAGCCCTCTAACTAGGTTAGGAAATGAGTGAATTTATTCCCCTTTAGGGTCTGAAACTTAATAGCAGAATTTAAATGCAAAAAGAAAGAAGGCTCAAACCCCCAGACTTCAGTGAAACAAAACTACTTACATAAAATGCACTGTATATGCTGAAGCATTGATTGAACTAAGGCTGATCCTTCCATCTTACTCAGACCAAAAAAAAACCAAAACAACAAAACAGCCAACACACATGTATCCTTTTCTTTTACTTGTGTTTCTTATCTATTCCAATTAGCATCTCATTAAAGCAAAAGCTGCTTACCTCTGCATTAGCATGACCTTGCCTATGTAACAGACATTATCCCTGTCCTGGTTAACTAATATTATATGCAGTTTCCAAACAGCTGTAGCAACATTTATTTTGTTTGATGAAAGTATTATTACTTATAGCAGCTACAAATCAGACTCAGATCATGACTCAATGACTACTTTTATAAGCAAAACGGTCCACAGCTAATATCTTTTCCATTGGTGTTGATGTGTGAATTATTCCTTCCCAAGGAAGACTACATGCTAAACTAGGTAATGCATTGTTCAGAAAATACGCCATTCAAAGATGTGTTTTTTCTAGACGAGCAGGAAAAGTTTGCAGCTCTGCATATTAAGAGCTTTATTTCAAAACAGGCTTTGTGTAATCAAGTCTGGTTCCTTCTGAAACAGAGGAAATTTGGAAGGAATCATCTTGGTTATTGATTTAAGTCCTCACAGTCACAAACAATGGGTAGAAATTGAGTGAAGATAGTCCTTTTAAATCACTGCCATTAAACACCTCAGAAGGTCCTGCACGCCACTGGAAAAAAAAACCCAAGGTATCAGCAATGTCTTAGGAAGATTGCTGAATGTGAATACCACACTGACAGTTGGGGGTTTGGTTTTTGACATTTCATCACTAGGGTAAAAGCAGTAACCTCTGAGGACTTCCCATAGGCAGTTCAGAATTGAACACAACAATAGTAAAAACTTAACTATATTTATTATTAAGAATGAAGAAACAGAAACTGTTTAAAATTACTTCTTAAAAGTTGAATTATCCATTACCAGGCATATCTTCCATACTGTGACAGGGGAAAGGCTTCTCCAGTTAACATGTGAAGCTATCAGAGTGTCTGCATAGACAGAATTGTTTTACAGTGAGTTAAGGATGAGTTATCTTTTCAGCCTTGTTTCCTAGTTGCACTGTCTCTCTAACTGTCCTTCAGTATCCCATAATAAACTTTGGATCTGGTGGCCAATTTGAAATCAAATTAAACCCAAGCCTACCGTTTCATTAACAACTGGTAGAGTAGAGAATAGCGTTCCAAATCAGAGCCCCTTCCAAAAGTTAAGGGAAAGTTCATCTTTATGAGACATCACAAAACCAGCTTGGGAAAGAAGAGATGTATGAAGCAGGGAGACTCCCTCTACGATGTTCTAGCCCCAATAAACAGTCCAGTCACAAGATACAAGAGCTCAGGAAATGAAATGTTATAAATTCCTGTACTCATGGAGCTATTGATAGAGATGAATCCTTTTGAATAACCTTTAGTTTTGCCAGACCATCTCACTTAGCCCTATTGATAATTGTGATATATTGTAATTACTATGTTAGAGTAGTCTTGAATAACTTAAGTGTTCCAGTGAGTTGTTATCCTTGGTGACTTCTTGATCTAAAGCCATGTGAGAAAATGTCTTCAACAGGCATTACAGCTTTTTGTTTATGCAATAGAACCACACACATATTGCTAGCTGCAAAAACAGGGAGTACATTGCACTGCCACAGCTAAAAATATATATTATAAATAGGCCACAAAGAACAACCATTTGGAAAACGAGCACGACTGTACTTCCATTAGAAAGACCTTCTTCGTGCAAGTGGATTGTTTCAAGGGAAGGGCTAAGTCAGTAATTACCCAGGCCAGACTTAGACTGGGACCTCAGTGCCTTTCACTGTAGTCAGTTCAAACAGCTTCATCTCACTTTTGTAGACAATCTTTCTACCCAGCTTACTACTCCCCACTGTGTATCAAGTTTTGAGCTCTCATTCACTAAAAATGCCAGTCCAAATGTTCCTCACAGACACCCCTGTGCTCTCATTGCAGTTGCCATGCAAGAATAAAGCTACCTGCGGGCATCCACATCACCTCTATTTTCTTTTCTCTCAAAATTCATATATGCCTTGTCACCTATAAGCATACCGGGTCGATTCCATAATCATAGCTGTCTTGTTGTTGATTTGCATTAATAATTGTCTTCCACCACTGACAAAAAAATCCTCAGGCTGGGTAATCGTTAAGCTCCCCATGAATAAAGCTTCTAGGACAATGGGATCAGGGAAGATGAGTGGACCAGGATAAACTAAAAGAAAAACAATTTAAAACCCCCAGTGCTCATGTTGTTTTCAAACTCAAGTGGCTGACAGATTGGACATATCCATACTAACATCAGTGCACTGTTAGGTGCAGATGAGTAATGCCACTCAGGACAAAAAAATCACTTACTGCCTCACAAAGAAATGTTTTCATAGTGGAGAGAATTTCTGTATAAGGTATTAGGTATGCTCTTATCTATACTTTTTCCAAGGTCCATTCTGATTTGGTTTTACCCTTTCCCTACTCCTACATGCATTAACCATCATTCACAGACAAAATAATGCTAGTTGTTACTTGACAACTCCATTTTGATAAATTGCCTGGAAGCACTGTAGAGGGGAAAAAAAATAAATTACTAACTGAAGTGATACTTTATTTTTTTTATTTGAAAATCACTGGTTTTACTGATCTAATCTTATCTGTGGATTAACCAAGTCTCTCACCTGCTGAATATTTTATAGCTTCTACCCCAGAATATGTCCATGACTATAACACCGACCTTGCACTTTGGAGCAACAGCTCAGTTCAGCCAGGTTCCCTGTATTCATTTTTCCAATCAGTGAGCATTAATGAGCCTCTTAAAAGATGTAAGCAAAACTGACAAGACAATCAAGCAATAACATCCATCTGTTGTGTATGCTGACATGGTATCAAATTGTAGTAAGCAGTAAACATTTCAAAGGCAATTTTGATCCAAAATTCAGTAAACAATATTTCAGCCCTACAAAAAGTACTGAAAGCAGAAATTCCACTGATGGGCCCCTCAGATTTACTTTGTGGCACATATTTTTGTAATAACTATTCTGAATTACTTAGATATAAATATATTATTGTAATGAACAATATATATATAAAATAGATTTTAAAAATACATCCTAAATTCCTGGAAGACTTAAATAGGTTATTCCTCTTCTTTCTCACAAAATACCCTCACTTCTTAATTATTATAAAATAATTTTCTTTTTTTTTTTCTCTCTGAGAGGCTGTTTTGTTAATATTCAGCTGCTCATTGATGCTCACAGAGCATAGAATCATAGCATGTTAGGTGTTGGAAGGGACATCTATACAGCGAGTCCAAGCCCTGCCAAAGCAGGATCACCTAGAGCATGTCACTCAGCAATGCATCCAGATGGGTTTTGAAAGTCTCTAGAGAAGGTGACTCCACAATCTCTCTGGGCAGGGTGTTCCAGTGCTCCATCACCCTCACAGTAAAGAAGTTCCTCCTCATGTTGAGGTGGAACCTTCTAAGCTCAAGTTTATACCCACTGTTCCTTGTCCTATTGCTGGGCACTAGAGAAATGAGATTGGCTTCTTCCATTTGACACCCACACTTCAGATATTTATAGACATTAATAAGGTCCCTTCTCAGTCTTCTCCTCTCCAGACTTAACAGCCCCAGTTCCCTTAGACTTTCTTCATAGGGGAGATGCTCAAGTCCCTTAATCATCCTCGTAGCTCTCTGTTGGACCCTTTCTAGTAGATCCATGTCTCAAATCAGGGAGCCCAAAACTGGACACAGTATTTCAGGTGTGGTCTAACTAGGGCAGAGTAGAGGGGAGAAAAACCTCCCTATACCTCCTGGACACAGTTTTATTAATGCACCCCAGGATGCCATTGGCCTTTCTGGCCGCAAGGGCACATTTCTGTCCCATGGATAACTTGCTATCCACTAGGATTCCAAGATCTTTCTCTGGGGTGCTGCTCTCCAGCAGAGTGACCCCTAACCTGTACTGGTGCCTAGTGTTATTCCTCCCCAGATGCAGGACTCTACACTTGTCCTTATTGATCCTCATGAAGTTCACCTTTGCCCAGCCTTCTGCTCTGTCAGCCACCCCTCCCCGTTTTGTATCATCAGCAAACTTGCATACTGGTATGGAAAGTTTTCTACTGGATTTAATCCATCATTACTCAGAATATTTACATTTCCTGACTTGTGGAGTGCCTTAAAAAAAGTCAACTTACTGGAAAGATGTCCTGAAGATTATGTAAAATCCAAAGGTCAGTGGCCTTATTCACCTGCCAAGTGTGATTTTTAGATAATAGAGTAACATTATCTTTTTTCTATGATTACTATTACCAGGTATATTTTAGCATTTTAAGAATGAAAATCTTGATTTAAACTGGATCTTCTATACTAAATATAAGAATATTTCTAAAGATATTTTTATTCAACACCTGGGTTTTTTTTTTTTTTCAGATTAACTTATTTCTTTTTTTTTTTTTTAGTTTTTTAACAATTATTTTTTTTTTTTAAATTTGATCTTTTATTTTTATTTTATGAATATTTTTAAAGATATTTTTTTTCAACACTTGGGTTTTTTTTTTTTTTCAGATTAACCTATCTCTATATTTGTGCTCTAGTTAGCACTCAATCATTACATTTTGAACTTCTAGAGCTATTGTACTGAATGGTCACACATTCAGAAGTGCCATAAAATTTTAGACATAGCTACTAATTTTTGAGATGATAAAAATTATACATTTATTGTAAGGTTATCAGAAAACAACTTTCGCTTTTTTTAAAAAATCCTGCAATTTATACAATAAATAATGTAATTTGATTACAAAGTGACCTTTAATGTTATTTAAGAATTCGCAGAAACTTAACCCAATCACCAGGCTTTCTAGATGAAGAAAATAAGTCACGGAAGTCAAAACACCTGGGCTCCATGACATGCTGCAACCACATACAAGGAGACTTCAAATCTTCATTACTGTCTTCTCTCTCTAAGGGAGAGAACTAAGGGAACTCTCCAAGTACCCTCTGACTTCTGCAGAATCACAGCTCTGTGGTCTGCAAGAGCTCCAGCAAATAGGATTTCCAACTGGGGAGAGATCTGCAGTCCCTTGACCATTTAAAACATTGATCAATACCAACAAATATAAAAGGTCTAATCCTATTTCAGGCATACAAGACACAAAGTTAATGATAATTTTGCTGGATCACCATAATTTAGGAACATTCCCCAAAGCACTGTTGTGTAGATCTTAACATAGTCTAAGTCCTACCTACCTAAAGGATTCTCTCTGACACTGCAAAAATCAAAGCTGAAAATCCCTTTGATGTGCCAGAGAAGCAGCTGGCAGGGTATTCCCTGTAAAAGCAACTAATTAGGAGATCTATTAAATCATGAATGGTATGGATAAAGTGCAAAGGAAGAATATTAGTCACTGTTCTTGTAACACAGGAGTAAAAGACACCAGACAAAACTGTTAGGCACAAAGTTTAAAAGGGGAAACAAATCCTTCTTTGTATAGTACAATTAAATTGTGGAATTCTTTGAACAAAGATGCTTTGAAGGAGAGAGTATAAATACATCTGAAGATATTAAATTCCAAGACATGTCTATAACCTCCATTTCAGGAAGTTCCTAAAATGTGAATTATTAGAATCTGGGCACTCTTATTCTGATGCTCTTCTCTTAAGTGTTTATTGCTGTCTGTCCACTGCCAGACACATGAAATTTGTTGCATGACCTTGTAGTCTGATTCATTACAGACTTTCTTATGATCTCAGCACTCAGAAATTTCAGCAACCACCCTGCTGTTTTAATTTCCCAATTCCCTCTGTCCCTCTCCTCCATCAGCAGATACACAGCACCTTCAGATTTTTGTGAGCTTTCAGGAAGTATTAGAAGATGCATTTCTCTCCCTGGTTCATGGATATTTGTTTAAATCCTACATGACTAGTATACAAGCCATGATGCAGCTCCAGAATATCCATACTTTCTCTACAGAAGGGCAAATATCTCTAACAAAACCTGATAACGAGTTAAGAGAGAGTCTTGCCTAATAATTCGTTATAAAGTTTTTGAAAAAAAATTATAGCCTTCTCCCCTATGGCATGTGCTCATTCTTTCTTTAAGACACATAATGTAACAGTTGTCACAAGTAAAAAAAAATTGTGGGGCAATTCATTGGAAAATTTGACATTTTAATGGGTAAACATTATGACTACCCTTGGCACCAGATTTTTCATTTATATTTTCACTTCATGAAACCTGAAAGGTGTATTTTTTAATCTTCAAATTAATTATTCTCATTTCAGATGGTTTCTGTATAATTAAATCTTTACATTCTTTAAGAATGCCTTTAGCTACTCCCTCTAGGTACATTGCCACAACCCAACTTAACTTCTTTGAGATTTTGAAAAATAATCTCTGAAATTTAGGAGGAAATAAAGCACACATCCATTGGAATATAAGGTTGCAGTAAAAATAGTCCTAGCAAAGTCCTTTGTTATGAAAACTGCTTTGCTTCCTATTTACTATATTCAACCACAGTAATATTGAAACAGCAGAAAGATGAAAATGTAGTGAATCACAACAAGCCCCAAAAGATAAAAAAATTTAAAATATTGTGGAGGTTGTTATGAGTCAGATCAGGGACATCTAGAGAGTAATTTAACCAGAAACACACATGAACAAAACTAGAAACAAATACACCTCTAGGAAGATGGAACTTGTTAAATTAATCCTGAAAAATTAATTGCTGTTCACAGTATTAATATTTCTTTTTCCTCCTGTTTCTGGCCTGGCACTACAGTTATTCCAGGACTGCACAGAAAGATGAAAGCTATTATAAAAACCAAAACAAGTAAAAAACAAACAAACACCAGAATGAGAAAGAAGAGAAACCTGGAAGACATTTTTAGAATCTCAGACTTTAACATGGAAATTAAAACACAGACAGGCTGTGACATGAACAAGCAATAATTTTTCAGTATTATCATAAACCATATAAAATGTAGTATTAATCTTAATGGGATCACAGAATGGCTGTGAAGGGATCTTTAGAGGTCATTTGGTCCAACTCCCCAGCTCAAAGAGGGCCACACTAAAGCTCATTGCCCAGGACCACGTCCAATAACATGCTTCAGAAAAAACTTCTATCCAACTTTAACTTGAAGCTAGTAACCAGCAAGTAGCAATGCTCTATTAAGAAATGTGTTTAAAAGCTCAGAAAAAAGGTACTATCTCAACAGGATGGGCTCAATGGACCATATTGTCACATTAATGGTAAGAGTCTGACATTTGCCTGCCAGAGCCCCAAGGACTTCTGCTAAAGCAGTTTTGCAAAGTCAATATTTGCCTGTTTCAGAGTCCTGCTAAGGAGTTGCAGTCAGACAGTTTTGCCTGTTTCAGAGACCTGCTAGGGACATGCACTGAGACAAGTTAAGTGCTAAAAAAATAGATAGGTTTGATGTATTAAAGTAACAGATACAAGACATTTGAAATCACTGTTGATAAATGCATTAACTGCAAAAGGCAAATCAAGATTAAGTTAGTAATTCCCAGGTAACATTTAACAAAGTCAGAGGCACAAGCCTTTGCAATAGTGCTAATGTATAATAGTAAGGCTAGCAAAAGTTATGCCATGTACTGAAGGTCCAATTCTTACGAAGAAGATGTCCCTGTTCTGGGTGGAGGAAGAAATGTATAGCCTGTCAACTTCTTCCGCTAGACCATTGGTCTTTTTCTCCCTCCAGAGAGGTATTCCCTTTGTGATTTTTATATCCTAAACCTATCTGTCCCTGCCTTCTAGGTGACATCTAGCATGATATGGGTAGATACTTGAGTAACAGTCATATATATTTACCATGTACTCCATTAAGCTCATCAGCATACTTAGGGGTGTACACTATAACATCAATTTTGCCATTAATTGGGAAAAGGTCTTCACTCACACACTATAGCCCCCAAAAAGTGCATCAAAACTGTTTGCTTTTGTAGGTTTAGACAAAACAGAACAGTCTTTATCTTCACAAGACTCCCTCCTTCAGTCTTATGTCAGGCCAGCTCAGCAGGTCTCTACCCCCAGAGATATCATAATAATCTCACGGTTACAAACATCTTAACTTTTCCTCTGAAGCACCCTGGTCTGCGTTCCTGTTACATGGCAACCTGGGCAATTACCCCACACATATAAATACACGTAACTGTAGAGAAAGGATTTTACTTTTTGAAAGATGGTCAAGAAACTAATATGTAGAAAAGGACTGTATTTGAAGAATGTTATTTAATTTGCCCTCATGCTCCCTTTATTTAAGAAACACCAGACTTGCATTTGTCTCACCACTCCCAGCTATGCTTGCTCATGGAACAAGCAGTTTATAATTTTATGATTTCATGTTTTGCCAGAGGATCTTGTTTCATTCACTGCACTTTGTGAACAGAGGCAGAAGTAAAGTTAAATGCACAGTCAAAAATCTAATACGTCTTCAAGTTTTCAAGTACTTGACTTTACAACCAAAATAATATTCCCTAAACATAGCTTTTATGGATCGAATAGACACACATAATCTAAGAAGAATTACAAATTAGGGTGCCCTGCACTTAAAATTCCACTCATTATGAACTTGACTGTGTCAATTCAGACAATTGCTAAAGCAGAAGCTCTCTCCCACTCTCAACTGTCTGTAGCTATTTAGTCTTGAACAGAGCTTGAACTGAATATTCATAATTATGGTCCAGAAGGTTTGTTACTTTCTCCTTGCCCTGTCATACTCCAATGAACTCCCTCTCCCATCAGTATCAAGAGGTTTTACACCCAGAGACCTACCATGTGCCCTAATCACATTTGCTTGCTAGCATGACCTTTTCACATGTGGTCAGATCAGTTTCCTTAAAATGCAATGGCTTGATAACAGTAGGCACACAACTAAGAACTGCAGGTGAAGAGATTAGGAAAAAAATATATGCATACACATACACAAAGCCAAAAGAACATACCACATTGTTCTGGAAGCACGTTTGCCTTCAGAAAATGAAATTATAATAATGTCCTAAAATGAATACACGGTCTTTAAAATATTGATGTGGATATAAAAATCCTCGTGGGATCTTCTCAAAAGATTTGAAATCTCAGTTTGGCTGTGCATCAACTACTCCATGTTGTAGCTTGAATTTAAAATGTCCTTAGGCTGAAATGCCTAATGAGCGGACACAAAGGCGTGATGGGTTCATGAAAGCCAGGTCACAACATACATCTAATTACTGTAGGTTTGGGAGCTGCCATTTTATTTTTCGGTACTTGTCTCATATACACAGGAAGTAGGAATTCTCTACATTACAAAAGTCTTCTCTTGACCAGTATTTAAAACTTGACAGAGTAAACTCGTTTTACATAGACTAGGTGCATGAAAAAGTGGAACTTATTGTACAAGTAAGTACAGGTGTACAAGTGAGAAAGTTGGCAATACTAGATGCTGTGGCCCAATTACACAATTTGTTTTAAAAAGTTTTGGCAATAGGAGACATGAATTCTTGCATTACGATGGAGAGTATCAATAACTGCTCTCAAAGGACAAAACTTGCTGACCAAAATATTCTCAACAAGTCTACAAATCTAACTAAAGTTATTAGTTAGACAATATATCCATGAAAGGCCCCAGGCAACAATTAATTTGACTTCTTTATCTTACAACCAGAGACCATCCCTCTGTGAGGGCAGTTCTTTGACAATCCTGAGTTCATAAATGTTGAGTTCCTGGTGTAACTACCAGGTATTAAACATGGTACACAGAAGGACTGACTAATTTCTCTACATTGAGGGATGCTAAAACCCCCTCTTTTGAGGTCTGTAACACCAGCCACAAGTAAAAGTTAGTCTTCCTATTTTCAGTAAAATATATTCTTTGTCTGAATTTCACATCTCAGTGTTTTCTGTATTTCTAATGGATAAAAGCCTAAAATATTTGAAAATTTGTGCTGCAGGGTATCAGACATTCTCACTTTGGAAGGCAGGTTTCCTCGGGTTATTGTCTTCATATAGTCTCTTCTTGCTATAATTCAGAAGTTTTAAAAAGTTAAAGTCTTTGAGAAAGAATTGGTTGGTTCACTATTCTCCTTTGTCTCAGATGCAACTCTGTCTTGTTGCCCTTCATTGTTCAATTGTATGGAGAGATAGACTGTTGTGGAGCAGAATCTCTCCTTCCCTTTCTCTTGTAAATTCTGACCCTGTTAGTGATGTTCTGTGTGGGAGGCAGCCCCTCAGTTCATTAGGAATGCTGCAATCCTATCAGAATCATCTACTCTCATTAGTACCATGGTAGCATCAGAGCGATTCAACTCTACAGGTTGAATACAGGTTGAACAAATTCCGAAAGTCACATTCACCACTTCCCATGACTTTATATCCTAGAGGAATGTATAAAGTTCTTAAAAATCCTTTAGTTTAGTCTCTGCCATTATAAACCAACTACCCTCTGGGAAATCCTCTTTAAGTGATTCCATTGGCTTAACCTTAATAGCAGCCAGTTTAGGAAGAGACTTGTTAGACAAGCTACTAAGAAACATGCGTGGACAGACTGAAAAAGACAACTAACTTGAAGAGAATTAACTTTTTTGTCTGTGCATGCTCATCAAACTTTCCTTGGATATAAAGAAGTTTGGGATGTTCATTCCCACCTTCATATGTAGCTATTTTGTCAAACACCTCCTAACATGTAAATGTTCTTAATTTGCAATTTTAATATTTTCTTCTTCTCCCTACTCTCTCTCACTCTCTTGCATATATACACAAATACACTTAAGAAGGTACATTCTAATGATTTGATGTTAAAAATCTGTGTCACTAAGGTTTATATGGTGCTCACACTTTATATGAAAACTAGATAAACACCAGGCAAGGCAAAATTCACAGGAGACTGACCGAGAATTAATGATTGCATAGAGTTACATGCTTGAAGTCCTTCCTAAGGCATGACATGGTAGACAACAGTCATTCTTACAAGGTTGATGATCTTTTATTAAACAAATTGTATATAAAACTTATGTTTATATATTAATTTATCATTTATGTATAATACGTGCAAACATAATAATAAAATAATGTCTAATATATCTAAATCTTACCTGATTCAGATTTCAACCTTAAGCTGATGCAATTATATACATTATGGTAAGATGTATTTTAATACTATAAACTGGAAATATTATCAATTTTTTATAACCCAATTCTACAGTTCTGTGATTATAATAACGGGCTCAACAGCTGTTGCATTTCTTCAGCCAAAACCTATCTCACTAGAGATCTGAGATTTTACAGCTTCTGTTCCCAGAAAATGGAATTGGAGGAATCAGCTTAAATCTTCTTCTGTTATACTTATCTAAGTGCTATTATACTCTGTTCTAAGTGACCTTTAAAGCTGGGAAAACAATCAAGTTCAGTATGAACTGCCTTTGCTAGAATAGGCTGTGGAACCTTGCTCGCCACACAAACAGAATTTAATTTACTTATTGGTAAAATACCCTTCCTTTAGTTAAATCACTTTCATATACTAAATATATGACAGAATTCAGTATTATATGTGCCCAGTCAAAAATAGTTTCTTTCTGTGTGATCATAATGACTGATTCTAAACAGTCAAGAGTTGAAAATCAGAGCACGCTGTAGAACAAGAGGAATATAGGTGATAAACACATGAACCATGATATGGCCAACATGGTGCCATACTGCACAAAATGAGGACTGTGACACCTGTTACCATGTGTTTTGTTTATGTATTTTCCTCTAAAAGCTGCTGAGTGTTGCAAGACTTACGGAAGCCGAAGGCAGCAAGCTCCCATTGCATTGCCAGTCAAAAGTAAAACATTCTCATTTAACTTCACTACAATAGATCAAGGCTTAGGTCACATACCCAGTGAGGGAATAAGTTTGAAACAAATAAATCTGCTACTGTGTTACAAACACATAGACATCCCAGAGTAATGGGAGGATTGAAAACCAGCTTCTACACTTGGCAATCCAACTAAGTAGCTTTTAAAACTTTTATTCTTGCTGATGCAATTTATTTTTTTTCTTATATTACTACTGTTCTAAGACAACCAATGCATTGAATAGGTATACTTTTAATGATTGTTACAGCAGTATAGATTTATGTAGAATAGAATCACAGAATCATTTTTGGATGGAAGAGACCTTTAAGATTATCAAGTCCAACCATTAATCCAGCACTGTCAGGTCACCACTAAACCATGTCCCTAAGAGTCAAATACACACGTCTTTTAAATACCTCCAGGGTGTTCAATATATACATATATATCAATACATATATAATATATATGTATATAATATGTAATACATCTATACTACATACATATATAATATGTAAAATACATATTATATTTACTATAATAATAAATACCACTATGATGAGTCCCCTGCTTAACTGAGTAGCCTGTTCCAGTGCTTTACAACCCTTTCTCTGAATAATTTTTTCCTAATATCCAACCTAAACCTCCCCTGGTGCAACTTAAGGCCATTTCCTCTTGTCCTATTGCTTGTTACAAGGGAGAAGAGACCAACCTCCACATCACTACAACCTCCTTTCAGGTGGTTGTAGAGAGAGAAGGTCTCCCCTGAGCCTCCTTTTCTCCAGGCTAAACAACACCAGTTCCCTCAGCCAATCCTCATAAGACTTGTGCTCTAAACCCTTCGTCAGCTTCATTGTCCTTCTTTGGACATGCTCCAGCACCTCAATGTCCTTCTTGTAGTGAGAGGCCCAAAACTGAACACAGTATTTGGGATGCAGTCTCACTAGTGACAAGTACAGAGGGATGATCACTTCCCTAGTCCGTCTAGCCACACAAGTTCTGATGCAAGCCAGGATGCTGTTGGCCACCTTGGCCACCTGGGCGCACTGCTAGATCATGTTCAGTCAGCTGTTGACAAAGAACACCAGGTCCTTTTCCACCAAGCAGCTTTCCAGACGCTCTTCTCCAGGCCTGTAGCATTGTATGGGGCTGTTGTGACACAAGTGAAGGACCTGGCACTTAGCACTGGACTCGGCCCATTGACCCAGCTTATCCTGATTCCTCTGTAGAGCCTCCCTACCTTCAAGCAGTCAACACACCTACCTAATTTGTTTTTGTCTGCAAACTTATTGAGTGTGCACTCGACCCCTCATCCAGATAACTGGTAATGATATTAAACAGAGCTGGCACCAATACTGAGCCCTGGGGAGCACCACTTCTGAACAGCTGTCAATTGGACTTAACTCCATCCACCAAAACTCTCTTGGCCTGGCCATCCACCCCATTTTTTATCAAGAAAAGGGTATGCTCATCCAAGGCATGAGCAGCCACTTTCTCCAGAAGAATGGTGTGGGAAACAGTGTCAAAGACTTTACTGAAATCCAGGTAAACAACATTCACAGCCTTTCCCTCATCCACTAAGTGGGTCACCTTATCATAGAAGGAGATCAGGTTAGACAAGCAGGACACACCCTTCACAAACCCACGCTGACTGGTCTGATAATGCAATTGTCCTGTACGTGACTCATGATGGCACTGAAGATGATCTGCTCTATAACCTTCCCTGGTACAGAAGTCAGACTGACAGTCCTGTAGTTCCCTGGATCTTCCTTCCACCCCTTCCTGAAGATGGGTGTCAGCTCAGGCGGTTGGGCACTCAGAGAACATCTTACTATTAAAGACTGAGGCAAAAAAGGTATTAAGTACCTCAGCCTTTGCCTCAGCCTTGGTCACTGTATTTCCTCCTGTGTCCAACAGAGGATGGAGATTCTTCTTAGTCCTTTTGCTGTTAATTAATGTCTTTATAGAAACATTTTTTACTCTCTTTTATGGCAGTAGCCATATTAAGTTCTGGTTGGGCTTTGGCTTTTCTAAAGTTTCTCCTTATATAGCCTCACAGAATCTTTTTTGTCTTCCTAAGTTGCACGGCCCCTTCTTCCATAGGCCATAGACTTTCCTTTTCTTCCCAAGTTCCAGGCAAAGGTCTCTGTTCAGCCAGGTTGGTCTTCATTACCACTGATTCCTCTTATGACACACCAGGATGGCCTGCTCCTGTGTCTTAATTATTTCCCTCTTGAAGAATGTCCAGCCTTTTTGGACTTCTTTGCCCTTCAGGACTGTCTGGCTCCTAAACAGGTCAAAGTCTGCCCTCTGAAACTCCAAGGTGAGAGTTCTACTGACCTCCCTCCTTACTTTCCAAAGAATCAAAAACTCCATCATTTTGTGATTGCTATGCCCAAGATGGCCTCTATCCATCACATCACCCACGAGTCCTTCTCTGTTCACAGACGGGTCCAGTGGGGCACATTCCTTAGCTGGCTCACTCACCAACTGTGTCAGGAACTTCTCTTCCACAGACTCCAGGAACCTCCTAGGTTATTTTCTCTCTGCTGTATTGTACTTCCAGCAGACAGCTCCTAAGTTGAAGTCCCCCACAAGAGCAAGTGATAGTGATTGTGAGACTTCTCCCAGTGGCTTAAAGAATATTTCATCTGCCTCTTCATCCAGATTGGGTGGTCTATAACAGATTTCCACCCTGACAACTGCCTTGTTGGCCTTAGCCTTACCCCTGATTCTTACCCATAGACACTCAATCCTATCATCACCATTATTACAGCTAAGAAAATCAAAGCACCTCCTAACATACAGGGTCACTCCACCACCTCTCCTTCTTTCCCTGTCCCTTATGAAGAGTTTATAGACATCCATCACAGCATTCCAGTTGTGTGGAAGTATCCCACCATGTTTCCGTGTCATAGTTTTCCTGCTGTAGGGTGATTTCCAGCTCCTCCTGTTTCTTGCCCACACTGCAAGCATAGATAACAGATGAACTTCAGTTGGGTATCAATCCTGTCACCTTTTTGAGGGGAGAAGGCCTAATTCCTACCTAACCATTCCCAGGCACTTATGTGATTTCTAGCCCACAGATATCCCTTCTGTCTTTGCAATCACATGACACTCTATCCCTGAGCTCCCCTGATATGGCAGACCTAAGAACCTCACTAGCACTCTGTCCCACAAACACTGATGTGCCATCCTCAGGCTTATCTCCAGAGATCCTGGTTTTATCCCTTTACATATAAATGTATTCAAGAAAAACAGTTGTCTCCATAATTGAAGAGTTCCATTAAAACATATCTGCTTCTCATAGCTTGAGATAAAAATTATCTTTATAAATTTTCAACAATTATTTTTATACTGCATTGTAAATTTCTTTGAGGATTTTTGACCTTAAGATTGATTTAAATCATTCCAGTTTTACCACTATTATAGGTCACAATTACATCTTTTTTTCTGGAAATTTTAAATGAAGTACCTGTGCTTTCCTATGCCCTCTTAGTATTTTGAAAGAGTAATTTCCCCCTTAAATTAGCTAATGACACACAACCAAGGCACAAAATAATTAGCATGTTTAATTAACAAGACATGAGTCCCCATTAGACTTTGCCTTATGAGAAGCAAAATAATTCAAGTGAAACTGTGAATTTCAGTGACAGATAAAGCATAGTCTTGCAGAGACATCTTTAAAGGTTTGTAGTATTTCAGCTGACAATTAATGAACTGTTCAGTTAAGAAATTTGAGCAGGAAAATATTTAATAAATATACATATCAAATCAATATTCAAATTTTCTGCACAAGTGCAGAAAAAAAATCCCACCTAGGCTAATTCATATAAATTTATCAGAAAATAACAAGTCCAGGTATGTTCTCAGTCTGCATTATAAACACAGAAAAAAAGAAATCAGGAGACTTATTTTCCAATTCCCATTTGCAGGCCCAGGTTATACAAGGGTTCTAGAGAACCTCTCAAGATATCTGTGCCATTAAAAATTCAGCACTTGGTGAGCAAAACAAGCAAAACTCATTGATTCTAAATCAAATACAATCTGACCTGTTATCATTTTAGAGGCATTGGAAAATGTGGCAAGCATTTAACAAGCATTTCCAAGAAATACAAGGTTGTTAGAGCCTGAAGTATTTCATTTAGATTTCTCAAACACATAAAACTACCCAACTGTAGACACCTTCTACAGAATGAACCTGTGTATTATTTACAAGATCACCAGGCAATTTTTGAGAGGCACAAGCATTTATCACTGGATATTTCTGTTCATAATGGGATCCAGTACAGAATATCGACCCCTGCCCTCCTAGGAAGTCATTTTGAACCCCTCACACAGTTGAAAGCTGCAGGGACATACTGTAACTACTTAAAGCACAGAGAGTGGTGATAAATGCAGGATTTCCTACACAATTGTGAGTAATTTCTTATCCCAAGGACTTTGGCAACATCCAGTTAAAGTCTGCTCGTAGTTCACACCTGGATTTGCCTAGCCTTTGGATAAGGGGAGGTACTGGAATGAAATTACATCATCCCGAAGATTTTCATATGTTAAAGTTTTTAACATTTAGCCAGAAACATACAGAACAATGCTTTTTTTGGTCTTCAGATGCAAGCCCATATTACCAGACAGTATCAGAACACCTTATGACTAGTTATGTCCTTCAGCTTTTTTCCTTTGATCCTTATTTTGCCCTTGAAATTTCTTTCTGAAATCTGGTCCCTGCTCCAGTGAAACCTGTTGTGTTCAGGAACAATCTGCTATTTTAGCAAATCTTACTGGCTCTAATGAAGTCTTGTCCTTTTTAATGTAAACATTCCACTAATTCTTAAATGCTTAGAAGACACACAAGTCTTCTGTTCCTTTAATGAAAAGTTTATTTTTTTAAAAAAAAACACAACAAACCAAAGCAAAAATCCAACCAAAACAGCCCGCAGCCTTTCTGTTTTTTCTAAATTTTTTACTTTGCCCTTCTGCCTGCTGCTTTTTTTTTTTTTTTCAGCATGCTCAAGTCTGCCCTCTAAAAGTTCACAGCACGTCACTGCTGGAGGAGGCACGGACAGCTGTTACTAGGATACTAAACTTAATTGTGCAGCAGGCACTCGCAGCTGAAGATACGCAAATGTTCACCTCATCTCTAGAGGTGCCCATGCTTTGATATTCATGTGGGCTGAAGATACAACTATGCCACTGTATTTATGGTTTTCTACCTGACTGCGAGGACGTGTCTCAGATTTTTTCGTCTAACTGTTGCTGCTTTTTTACTGATTATCATCATCCTTTACAATATAGTCTACACTACAAAACATATGTACACGGAAAGTGTTAGAGAAGCCCTCAAACGAAAAAGAAGGGATAAAAAAAACCCCATGAATAATTTAGAAAACAATACTTACCAAGAAATTAATGCCAGAGAGAATACGGTTTGTAGTGGTACAATGCACAACCTGAAACATTCCTTCAAAACACTGTCCAGCTCCAGCTCTTCTCCCAGAGCCATTTCTATTTGCACTATATTGTCCATGCAAGGTGCCAGTGGAGATAGGGATCATGCTATGAAATATGTAGCACATAGATAAAATATAGCAAAATCAGATTTTGCTAGGACATGAAGCAACTCAAACAGTATTCCCAGAAGACTTTGAGATTCTGAGATGTGTAGAAGCGTCTTCCAAGATGGTAGAGGAACTTCTACTGCTCACCTTTCTGCCTGGAAAACAGGCAACATTAGAGTTTAGATGCTTTACTTTTGAGAAAACCTGTAACAGAGCCAGGAAATGATCCACCAATTTCCAAATCATAGTTTTATGCTTTGTCACCAAATGATCCTTACTTTCAATGCTACTCCAAGGTCTATTTACATGCAGAGACTGATATTTGCAATGTTAATCAATTCCATACTCCCACTCCCCAGTAAACACTGCAATGCCTAAGACAGCTGCAAAGACACTGTCAGCCTGTATATTTCAATTACTCTTAAGGATGGCAATAATCGCAAGCTACACAAGAGATTACTGCACTTCATGCTATTTTGTGTATCTGCATCCAACAGATATAAATGTTAACCAAACCTCACTACTTTCTCTCCGTCCATGAATATTTCAGCATAACTCACTGTAAACAAAAACTTTAAAGATTAGATCAGTTTTATTGAGGTATCTTGTATCACTGTAGACAGAACACTAGGCTTCATGAAAGGTGCATTTAATATCAAACTCCACATATCTGTGTTTGATCTTCTACAATACCTACTTACACTGAAATTATTTCCAGTTATTTAGTCAGCTATTTATTTTTTTGCAATGTGCGATGCTTTGCCCTTTACATATTGGGGGTATAGGCTATAGTCTTTTAATTTTTGTTTTATTTTAGTTAGCTAACTGTAAGATGTGCCAGTAAAGGAGGAAGCAACTCTGAACATGTATCCTCTTGTTTTGCATAGCTACTTGTTTTGAAAGATCCGATTCATACAACTGTGAGAAGTATACTGTGCTAAATAAGTGTCCTTGAATAGTTCACCTACTAAACACTGTAAAAGGCAAGGTGTAAAATAATATACATTGAGGATATGAACAGAGTGAACTCAAATTTCAATTTTCACAGCTGGCTTAAAAGAAAAATAAATCAGGACATAGGGTCTAAAGTTTTAAAAGTAATAAGTAATTAGAAATCTCCTGTTATAGCCAGTATCAGTGGATATCAAGCAGATTATTCGGTTCTGCTGCTTGGGATTAGACTAATGGTCCTGAGCACACAGCTCTCTGTTGTTAAACAGAATCTACTCTGCTACTTCTGTCAGGACATGATAAAGAGTTCTCCATTACTTTCATCCCATAAGAAAAAACACAGCTGAGCTTTTGGCATACAAGGGTAATACATTTGTTAGTAAATTTGTACAATGCTGTATGTACATTAGACTCTCATCAACCTGAGCAGATGTACATCAGTTTACTAAATGCAAACTCCTTGACATCTACTGTCTGTACATGTCTATTAGATACTTGGCTGCAAAACATAAATCAGCATTTTATTTTAAGTATTTCATAATGTTTAAAATGTTTTTACTAGTTAGTGACTATACAATCTTTCAAAGTACCAAAGTTATTCCTAAATACATGTACAATAAAAGCAGTTGTTACCAGATGTTAGTTTGGTTATTGGAAATGACAGTAATATTTCAATTTCACCCTCTAATCCTTTAGTTTATATCTACACTCAAAGCAGTTGTTCCAGAATTGCCCTTGCCATGCTAGGGTACATGACACTGACCTTTCCTACACAGCTGGAGGTAGAGATACCACTGGCTCATAGGCAGCTGGGTAAAACATCAATACTGGCTTCATGCAGGTTCATTACACAAAACTGTAAAAATACATACTACCTCTCAAGAAGCCATAATAGTAGGGACATAAGGCAGGAGGTTCATCAAGAACTGGATTATGCCCTGCTGACTAGGAGCTAGTTACCAAAATGTCAGCAAGTGACCATGTAGACATACCAGCTGAAGTTACTAATGCCAGAACAGTTCACACACTCCATAACAGATGTCACATAAAAATGGGTGCATTAAAAAGAGAAAATGTTATCATTTTAGCATACCACTTTTGCTTTGCAGGGCTCTAGGGGAACACAAACGGGGCAGTTTTGCAGGCAACAGACTAACAGGTCTTCAGTTAAATATTTTATCATAAGCGATGAATGAAGTTGCTATTCCAGAATGCCAGAAGATAGAAGTATGTATCATCACACTGTGGTATGTCACATTTAAACTAGAAATGGTCTAGAAGTACTTGAATTAAGAACCTTAACCTGTGTTAGGTTAAACAGCTAAAATGACATACTGACAGTGTAAGACTTGCCAGTGTAGTCTCCACATTTAGGGTCTACTGGACACTAAGAAGACGGCTATGAAATTGCCCTTAAAATTTCCTACTTGAGAAAGCCAGTGAGATGAAGGACCATGTCAGGAGTGGTTTCAAAAGTTAATAGCAGGCCCTTAATGGCACCAAATGTGCTATTAAGTACAGTTTCAGTAAAGTAACTGTGAGCAGCTTCACATAGAAAAGTTCAAAGATTCCAATTTGCAAAAGCTCTTAAAGCCATTTCAGTCCTCTCCTAACCTGATTACCTTCCATTATCCCACCTCATTAAAGTCTACATTTCATGGCCTAAATATAATCTGTTAAATCATAAGTGTAATTTGGGTCTGCATTCTCATCACAATTAAACAGCAATGACAAAGGTGCCAACTGGAGACTGCTTGTTATTTATGAATTCAGAGTTATAAATTCTCATTATATCCCAGTGATGGCAAGAAGATCAAGTATTATATTTGCGACTCTTGCCGGGTGGCTGGGAAGAAATAAAGAGAGAGAGTGGGAGTAAGAGCCTGCCGGTCAACAAGTGGCAGGTATTTTATAAAAGTAGTCACATTAATGGCACAAATACAAAACAGAACTGTAGAAGAACATACCTCAACAACGTCACTCTGGAAACTTGCAAGTGGCTTTAGGTGTATGAACAAGGTCTGGTATTCTGGGCACTGTCAAATTGTCAGTACAGCCTACAGCTCAAAACATGAATTCTTTGTGAATTAACAATGTCACCTTCTTCAGAATTTCCAAGTGGTGTGGGTGGACATTCAATCACTCGGAAAGTGAGAACATTCAGTGCATGGAGTGCAGCATTTGATCTATTTCTAAACTGTTAAAAATACTCTTTTTCCACAGCCATTGCACAATTTCTAAGTAGGCCTCTTCCTCAAAGGAACTATGTGATCAGAACAAGGATAGAACAAGGCCTTCTAGAAATTCTGCAATCTTGGCTATACGTTTAGGCATAAGGTGAATAAATTAAATATTGAAATGTCATTTTGAAAGAGAAAACACAAATTTATGCCACCTCTAAAGAGAGAATCAATTTTGGTGCACTGTTTGTAGGGGGGCTGATTCTCTTACCTACTAATTTTGTACCAGTTTGTGTTATTTAGTTGACTTCAGTCCATATTTTAGCAGATCATTAATCCTTCACAGATGTAATAAGAGCTTAATATGGGAAATCTTGTAAGACTTATTTAAACAAACTTGTTCTGCTTGTAAACAAAGGATTGAAAACTAATCATGGTATAAAGATTCTTAGTTCTAAAAGAATCTAATATCAGCCTAGGCAGATGTCTTTCACTCAATAATTTAAGAGACACTAGACAGATGAAAGACTCTTCCTTTTATAAAGTATCAGTTGAAGTTTCTAATATTAAAATTAGTATTTCTTTTGCACCAAAGCTTTCCCATTAAAAAATTGAAATAGGTCAATGACTTTTCCAGTGGTTGCAGTCCTTGAATCAAAAAAGTAACATTATTCTAAGGGGTATGTTGTAATCCAGCCACCATTTTTTTCCACTGGATTGCTCTTTTAATGCTCCATTCCATTCTTTGTTTACGATCCATAAGCAAAAAACTGAAATGGACATAATCCAGTTTCTGCCTGTATGGTTTATCCTAAATCCTTAATAACTCTCAAATTTAAAATTTGATACTGCAGTTTCTCCCACACTTTTATTCTATAATAAAAGCAGTAGTCAAGGTTTCAGCTGATTGTCACTGTAAGACTCTGTGACAGTACCAGGACCATACCTGGTAGCCATTGGTAACTCCAGTGACATAGGCTTGCCCAAGGTATGTTAAACAGCAGCATTGGAGAAAATTAAGGAATAGCTATTTTCTGCTATAAACAATAGAAAGAAGCACATCAAATTAACACCAAATCAATAAAGAAATTAGCAAGAGTCAATGTCAAGATTAGATTCAGATGAATCTGAAGGAAAACTTGGGTTTAACTCTTCAAAAACTGTCAAGAAATCATTAAAAAGACAGAAAAAACTTGTTAATATTGATAAATTAGAAGACTAGTATATACTGCCTTAGTTATGGGTGTTAGATCTGCTTCATCATAGATGGTTTAAATCTCAAAATCAGGTCCGGGTTCAGACCTTGAAATCTCACTGATTGCAATGTATAATGCAGCCCAACCAACTGATTTCTGGAATAGGGTAAACAACAGTGCTCCTGCAGCACCATCTTATACTGATTTTATACTTGGCCCATTTGCCTGCAAGTGACAGTAATCGAGTAAATGGCCTCTGGTAGGGTCATAAGGTATGCAAGACAGTGAAGGGACAAGTTTATTCTCCTCCAGGATCCATCATGATCATGGAAGAACTAAGGCCAAAGTAAATGTCAGAGTTTATCTTACAGACAATGCTTTTCATACTTCCCTACAACAATAACAAAACCTGGACAAGTCAGAAAACCTTAGGTTTTGTTAATAATGCAGTCACGTGAGACCTACCACTTTGGAAAATATTTTTATTTTTCAACCAGTATCTAACTGTCCTCTCCATAAGTAAAATTCCAATACTGTTTAAAAAAGTCTCTGTGGGTTTGGAAGAGACAGTCAAGTTCCTTCCAGTGTTCCTTGTGGTATTTTTTGAAACAGGCCTTGCAGTCTCTACCTGCTGTTCTGACATCATGCAGAGACTGCACAGGTGATATTCTACTTCCAATCAGGATTAAAATTATCTGTTGAGTTTAGACTGTACACTTTCAGTAGTAGACTAAACAGTTACTAAACTAAGATGAACTTCATTCTTGCCAAACCAAGCTAGTGAAGCAGTCAGCTGTTGAACACGGACCTCCCAATGGGAGTTGATAGAAATCTCAAGTCTCAGTTTGCAGCTGTCTTGCACTAACAACTACTTTTTCTCAAATCCTTTGCTTGCTCAGGCAAGCCTTATACTTCATATGTCACACTGAAAGTTGGTGAAACATCTTGAATGAAGATGAGCTTCCATATTACATACACAAAATTTCCTTCCCTTCAGTCAGAGCATTTCTCTTCTACTGAGTGTGCCCCACAGAGCATGGTTTATTTTAGGTGCTCCTTTGCACACTTCTGTTTTCTTAATATAGGAACACAAAACCATAATGAAATATAAGGGACTGCTCTATTATCTGATGCCATCTCATAAACCAGTGCAGTAAATCAGAAGCACACACAGGTTTATTATCATGCAATAGAGTCCAAGATAACACATGTATCATTCTTACCATGGGTTTGGGAGGTGTATTGTAATCATAGAATCATAGAATTGTCAGGGTTGGAAGGGACCTTAAAGATCATCTAGTTCCAATCCCCCTGCCATGGTCAGGGACACCTCCCACTAGAGCAGGTGGCTGGTCAGAGTATATTTCCCTCCCTCTGACATCCTTATTATTTATAAATAAATAAAATTATCATCTCCTGAAACAAATTTTCCTAGAAAGTATTCTTTGAAGTCAGGTAGTCTTAATTATTACAACAAATCTCAAATGCTACAAAGACCACCCCAAAGCACCATTAGTGTGTTGCATCATATTGTTTGTATTTTGGCAGTGTCATTCCAGATAGGTCACAGAAATGAACGAAACTATCTCCAGAACTGCTTACTAAGAGACCTTCCACAGTAGTCTATAAACCTCTGATTTATCCCCTAGGAACCGTGATTAATCCTTAAACTAAAATAACACTTTACTTAGTAGCGAAATTCCAGTGGTAGTTTGCCTGTATGTACAAAGACCTCCCAGGTCATACACTTAAATCCACAAGGTCACCACCTTCAAAACTTCCAATAATCTGTCATTTGACTGACATAACCATGGAAATGAGTCATAGACCAAGACAATCCTATCCATGGCTGTTCCTTCTCGTAAGTATCTAAGTATTAGGATGGGGAGTGATGGAGCCCTCCCTCTACCCACCTTGGCCAATGAAATTTTCATTATAAAATGTAAAAGTAAACAGGAAGGATAATATATTTAAATGTCTGATGTGTGCATATAAAGTAGATATGTGACAAATTTAAGAAGATGTATACATTACTTATGTGCCCAGATCATGGGGGGGGGGGGGGGGGCTGGGTTGTCACCAAGGCTGGCAGCAAGGCTGTCCTGATATTCTACAAAACAATGTTAACACGACATCATAAACAGGCTGAAATCTCAAAAGCAAAGAATAGCTTCAGTTTTTTCATATGAGGGATGGCTACTCCGCCTATGAATGTTTTAGAATAATCTAAAAAATACATTTCAGAAACTGAGGCCAGATATTAATTTACTTATGTAAAAACAATTCAGTATGAATTTCTGTAATCTCAGACTAATCTGAAAGCACACCAAAAAATATGAAGCTTTTCTGAAATTCCATTTGCCTTCAGTCATTATGGAGATGGCACAATAGGAGTCCAAATGATGCAAGACCCTTGTGGGCCACTTTTGCAGGTATGTTTTAGTTACTGATGAGCAGTGTTTACACAGAGTCAAGGCCTTTTCTGCTCCTCACCCTACCTGTGAGTAGGCTGGGGATGCACAAGAACCTGTGAAGGGACACAGCTGGGAAGCTGACCTCAACTGACCAAAGGGATATCCCATACCATATGACATCATGCTCAGCATATAAAGCTGGGGGAAGAAGAAAAGGGGAGACATCCAGAGTGATGGCATTTGTCTTCCTAAGTAACTGTTAGACATGACAGAGCCCTGCTTTCCTGAAGATGGCTTAACACCTGCTTAACACCAGGTTTTGCATTGCTTGGCCTATTGACCCATGAGTCTTTACCCTTCCAATCCGTTCCTCCATCTCATTCACAGGGAGTCAGCAAGCAGCTGGGTGGTGCTTATTTGTTTACTGGGGTTAAACCACGACACCCCCAAGTTACAGTAATCACAGTTTAGGTACTTTGAGCTATCCTTTGTGATGACACTCCTATTGATTCACTCGTTTATAATTTTGACCTGTATAAACTGGGAAATTATTTAATAGAAGACTTTCATTTCTGCACTGAGTGAAGAAGTGCTGCTTTCCCTTCTAAACCTTCTGCTCTTTTGTCAACTCCAAACTCCTGTGCTACAAGCAGATAAATTAATAATTCCCTGCTGATTTTCTTCATGCAGTACAAAATTCTGTAAACCCTTGGCATGCTCCTATGCATTCATCCCCTTTGAAGACTGTGTGTTTTACTCAGTCCAGCTTACCTGAAGGGGGAGTTTTTCTTTGTACCTCACATAGTTCTACTGCATCTTTTTTTTTCACAAAGGATGCCCAAAAGTTCATTCAGCATTCAAGCTGTGAAAGTATTATGAATTCACAGCATCATACAGATATTTTCTGTTTTGCATTCTATTCTTTCCAGATAATTCCCCTGTGCTTTTAGGACTGCTGCTACACACCAAGTTGATGTCCTCAGGCAGCTTTCCGCAGTGACTCCCCGATCTTATTCCTGATTGTTTACCTCTTCCACTCAACCTCCTGAGAATCTGCCATCTTTAAATTTCAACCATAATTTCTCAATCACTCTGTTGAACATTTTAGGACTGTTTTGCAACTGTTTATACCCTGAGCAATCAGTCATCCGTAGGAGTTTCACTTCATTACTGTGCCTTCTAAACTTAGTACTTACATAGGCATGCTCACAGATTTATGAATTCTTGGCTTTTTTCTTTTTTTTTTTTTTCTTTTATGAAAAGTAGCAGTGACTAAAAGTCTGAATGGCTTTCATAGCCCTTGCTGAAGCATAAAAGAAACAAACAGCCCCTTGTCTGCTGTTCAGAAGTAACTACAATAAGGGCCCAGCCTAGCCTTACATCATCCTAAACAGGGTTCATCTGAGGCCCTACCCATCAGTACCCTGCCTTTTAGGGCAAGAAACATCTTTGTCATATAATGTTTATAGAAAAGTAATGATAGAGAATTTAAAAATTAAACATTTTGGTATATTCCATATACAGATGATAATTACTTCAGACATCTAGTTGAATTAAAGTGTGTTAATCAAGCAAAAAATATTATTTCCCACTGCAAATAACACAGCTGGTGACATGGTGAAGCATTTCAAAGTATCATTATCACAGAAGGAACAGTGATATAAGGATGGAAAACACATAAGAGCAAGAAAGAAAACTAAACTTTGAATGCTTTTACATTTATGAGCCTCTGAGGTGGTGAAAGAATGCAACCCTTCAAATGTCTGCACCAACAGACCCTTCACATCTGCAGACCATGTTGCAGCTGGGTATAGCAGAGATTTTAGGCCACTGATTTCCCCACAGTTAATAATGTAAAGAAAAAGAATGAACCATTTAGTCTTTCCTTCTTTTTACTTAGTGATGGTTTATCTCTTGCACTTTACATTTCAGTAGGTATGTGATATTGTGAGGTTGTGCACACGAGATAAAACAGTAGCTCCTAACACATTCATGGTCAACATTCAATTGTGTGGCCCTTTGCAGTAGAGAATAAAATTTATGACAGAGTATGAAAAATGTTGATTCAGTAATCAGAGCTGTGAGCACCATCTGGTTGCCTTGTGTAACCTCATGGGTTTTTCACTACAGCTGCTAATTGCATTTTGATATTTTCACAATAGGTCACTTCAAATGAAATGTGTATGTTACACTAAATAATACTTAAATTTGAAGGTTGGGCTTTCAATGCTGTATTTATGTCTTCAAATTAAGAAGCATTCAATTTGAAATAAGGAGTGTGGCTTAGTGTAACAGGCTTTAGTTTGCTGTCTTTATTGTCTGAAAACTCTATGAAGTGGCAAGAGACTTACAACATTTTATTAGATGTAGCAGCTACCATTCTCCAGCACACTCTGACCTGCGTCAGAACGAATAAGTGGAGAGGGCTTGTTCAATAAAAAGAATTGCCTTTATCTTGCTTAAGGAATTCTTCAGAAGCATTAAAAGAACAAAAATGATATTTTGTATTTATTTATGGAGTTTGAAGCAGAATTCAGCTC
The DNA here is from genome assembly GCA_025345505.1 of Todiramphus chloris collaris. Classification (NCBI taxonomy): domain Eukaryota; kingdom Metazoa; phylum Chordata; class Aves; order Coraciiformes; family Alcedinidae; genus Todiramphus; species Todiramphus chloris. Next base: position 9,931,775 of record JANVCC010000035.1, on the reverse strand, counting down.
TCACAGTAGAGTAAGAGGGGTTAATTTTGAAAAAGGTTGTGACTGAAAGCACTGTAAAAAGAATGATAGAGATGAATTGATCCCTGAGACTTAGAAAGTAAAACAAAACTACCACAGAAAAACCTGTTTTTTCCTAAAGGTCTATATGCAAGTTGTGCCCTCTTAGACACAGAACCAGGAGGCAAAAAGCAGAAGCCTGAACTCTGAAGCCTCAAGGGATTTAGAAGGAGATTGTTATTAATTATTCAGTAAAAAAAATGAACAATGATATTACACTAATCTTTAAATACCACCTCACTATAGGTCATGTGAAGGTCAAAATTATTGGATTATTCAGATGCTCTGCAGTTAAACAAGAACTGGAAGGATAGGTCAGTCCAAGGAATCCAAAAATGCAAGCTGAAAAGGCTTTGCTTACCATTCACAAAACAGCATTTTAATCACGAATGTAGGTTGATTTGAATTACCAATAATAAATGTCAGCTGCGTGAATTCTAGTCAGGCATGAACTAAAATTATTCTGATTCTCCCTTTCACAATGTTGTACAGTGAAGATACAACATGTCACATCATGTTGCATCTCTGTTTGCCCTCAGGGCACTGTACTGGGCTCAGGAGAGCTAGATTCAATGGCTGGCTTAGACAGAGCCTTATTGTGGAAGCTTGGTTAAATCTCTTAGTCAATTTTTTGGGAATTAAGCACCTAAGTGCTTTTTAAGATCTGATCTTCTCTGCAAAAAAAGGAGTAGAGAAATTCATATTCTCATAGAACCTTCAAAGTTAAGAATCTGTCAATATTTATGAGATGCCAGAAAGTATTGACCAGGAAAAAAAAGAAAACCAAAACAAAACACAACACAACAAACAAAAAACCCACAAAGACAGAAAAAAACCAGATAGAAGTACATGTTTTGTTAGAAAAAGCTGGGAGTAATTCACAGATTCAGATACTACACACTAAGCTTAAATTTCCAACTCTCTTATTCACCAGCTGAATGTGCCTTTGGAAGTCATTTCACTGAGACTCCGCCTCAGCTTCCCATCTGGAAAATGTATCTATCTCTTCTTTAATGTATTTTGAGATCTATTAAGGAAACAGTGTAATAACAGATTCAATTCCTGTTCTCAATGAAACCTAAAGAGGACATACAAACCACTTGGCAAGAACAGCAGTATTTTTCCAATGAGTATCTAGTAAGCACAATGTGTAGGGTTTTTGGTACTACTGCAGTATCACGGATAAATCCACATATCCCCATCATTAGCATCCATCAGATACTATGAGTAAAAAGAGGTGCCTACATACAGCTCTCAGAAGAGTTTTGTTATTTTTGCCTTTTCTGATACACTCTGAAATCCCCTGTATTCCCAAAGTACAGCTTCATGAGGCACACCCATTTCAATCTTGTTAATGTGATTTAGTTGCAAGGGTTGGAAATGTATATAAAAAATAATCCGTCCTTATAAATGGAGACATATTCTAGCTTTCCTTACTTCTAATTTATGATCTTCAACTCAAAACAAAATATACCTGAGATGAGATTCTGGCCCCAGGGAAGCCAATGTCAGATGTTCTGTTGACATTAAAAAAAAACATCATGAGCCACACTAAATAACCAAAAGATGCCAGTCAACGTCTCTCACCTGTTTCAGAATTCTCAAGGGCTTATTCCAGTTTATATCTACTTAGTGTTCAGACTTACAATTGCCTTAAATTTTTCTCTTTCAGTGCTAATGTTTTTTTGTAGTATACCCAGCATTGCTCTTTTTAAATTTTTTTTTTTTTTTTTTGGACAGTTATTACCTGTTCAAAGATGCTTTTTTTTCTTGATGTTCTGTGAATACCTTAATTAAAATGTTGTGCTTGTTCACAGATGTCAGAACCACTACAGGCTTAAAGTAAAAACAGTTCTAAGTAGAGACTTGGTTTTCATTCACACAAGTGAGACACAAGCCTCATTCATTCAGTATATCAACACAAAGAGAACACTCGTGTCATTTTCTTTTGTGAATTATTTTCTTATTCCTCCCCATTTCTGACATACCATTGTTGGTGCTGCTAACATGTAAACTGAAGTACGCATTTTTTTTTTCAATATACAAGTGTCTGGATGCAAATATTTAACTCTACTCCCTGAATAGCAGGCTGTCATATCAAAGAGGGAAAGACAACTTGAACTGACCCTTGTTTTACCAATTGAACCATATAAATGTATCATTCTAAAATGCTAGCAAGAATCCAGTACTATCAGGAATGAATCTCAAACATCAAATTTAAATAATTCTTGGGAATAAAAACTATCAAAAAAGCATGGACCCTTCTCCTGTAAATAGATTCACGTAGCTAAGAATACATGTAGTTACTTTCAAAAAAAATTACACAGTGATCTAAACTGCAAGGAACAAATAGGAGAAGAAACTTCTTTATTATTCATAAAGCACAAATTCCACCTTTGTTCACATGGGTAAAAAGAAGCAGAGCTTCAGCTCTGCACCTCTTTCCTTTTAATCATAATTGAATACGCCATATATTTCCACTGTGCCTCAGTATGGAGCTAAAAAACAGTACTACCTCTGCATACAGAAAAGCTCCTGGGTGTATTAGTACTTCCTCTAGATCAAGTGCTGCATACCACTGCACTTGAAGTCTCCTAATTGTGCTGAAATAAGAGCCTGTCTCTATAAAAAAAAATAAAAATTATTTTTAATTTGTTTCACATTGATTCATTTACTCCACCTGAGATCTGAAAGAAACAAGGATAAAGTAAGACTCATCTTCCTGCTAACATTTATTCATTTGCAAATGAGTAATACAAATGGCCATTCTGAATGTTTTTCATTTTTATATATACAGAATCATAGAATAGAAGAGACTAGGTTGGAAGGGACCTCCAGGATCATTTGGTCCAACCTTTCTTAGCAAAAGCACTGCCTAGGTAAGACAGCCCAACATCCTGTCCAGCTGAATCTTAAAAGTATCCAGTGTTCAGGAATCCATTACTTCCCTGGGGAGATTATTCCAATGGCTGATTGTTCTCATTGTAATAAATTTTCCTCTTGTGTCCAATCAGAATCTCCCCAAAAGTAACTTGTACCCATTGCCACTTGCCTTTTCCATGTGACTCCTTGTAAAAAGGGAGTCTCCATCTTCTTTGCAGCCACTTTTTAAATACTGCAATATGGTGATGAGGTCTCCCCTAAGTCTTCTTTTCTCATGGCCAAACAAACCCAGCTCTCTCAGCCTTTCCTCAGATGGCAGCTTCCCACTCCTTTTTTTATTTTCACGGCCCTTCTCTGGGCTTTCTCCAGCCTGTTTACACCTATTCTGTATAGCATGGACCAAAACTGAACACATTATTCCAGGTGATAAGCACTGAGCAGAGCGAGATAATGACTCCTCTGTCTCTGCTGTTGATGCCATTTTTGATGCAAGCCAGCATCCCGTTGGCTTTCTCTGCTGCAGCAGCACGCTGTTCTTTCATATTGAGCTTTCATATTGGACCAGGATCCCTGGTCCCTTTCCCACCCAAGGCCTGGAGCACAAAAGTGCTGATAACAACAGAGGTGAAGAAAGTGCCTAGAATCTCTGCTTTTTGAGCGTTGTTGGTGACTAATTCATCTCTCCTGTTTAACGGTGAGCCAATATTTTCCTTCTGTTTCTGCTTGTTTTATGTGTACCTGAAGAACCCTTTCTCGTAGTTTTTGACATCTCTGACCATTTTTAATTCAAGTGGACCTTTTGCTTTTCTAAGCCTTTTTCTGCACACCCTGGCAACACCCTTGTAGTTCTCAATAGGCATTCATCTGCTTTTCCATCTCTGGTACACTTCTCTTTTGGTTTTGAACAGACTCAGAGGCCCAGCTGAGCCAGAAAGGTCTCTTTCTCTGCCTACTTGCCTTCCATTAAAGGGGATAAACAGTTTTTGTGCTGCTAGGAGAGGGTTCTTGAAAAACTCACAGTACTTGCTACCTCTTTTGTCCTTCATGGAAGATTCCTCCAGAATCCCTCCTGAGTTCTTGAGGAAGCTTAAGTTTGCTCTACTAAAATCTAAAACATTTGTCTCAGCAGGATCCCAAATGCCACAATATTGTGATCACTGCTGTCACTAACCAAGATATCACACATCAGGTTTTCTTGGTTTGTGAGTATCCAGTTCAGCAGTGCCTCATTCCTGTTTGGCACATCTAACATCTGTATGAGGAAGCAGTCCTCTGTACATTCCAGGAACTTGATAGATGACATGCAAGTTGCCATATTGATTTCCAACAAAAGTAGTAGTTACCCATAATAAGGTTCTGTTGACCCAAAGCCTGCTTAAGTTGACCCAAATATTGCTTTGCTGGCCTTATCATCTTGGTTTGGAGGTCAGTAGCAGATTCCTACTGTAAGATTCCCCCTTGGCTACAACCCCTCTAATCTTGACAGACAGGCATTTAAGAGGGTTTTCACAATCACCATAGTTGACCTCTGTATGTTCAAATTTCTCAATAACAGAGAGAAACTCCTCCACCTCTTCTCCCCTGAGTATTTTATGAAACAGTCTATAGCCATCCATCATGATCCTCATGACATGAGAGTTGTCCCACCATGTTTCAGTTATCCTATGATATCATAACTTTCTGACTGGGCATGGAGTTCCCAGGTGGCCTGGCTTACTCCCCAGTTAGTTGCAATGGCATGAGTTTGCCACTTTGGACCTCAGAACCCTTCAGTTTTTTAAATCTCAACTCACCAAGTTGGCCAGCCTCCTGCTAAAGATTCCTTTGCCTCTTCTAGACAGGTGGATCCCATCTCTCTCTAACAGGCTCCAGTCATTGAAGAACATCCCATTGTCATAAAACACAAAACCCTCACAACAGTACCAGCCATGCAACCACTAGTTAGTTGATCTGCATTATGTCTATTTCTGGCTGCACCCTTTCCTCTAACTAGTAAAACAGAAGAAGAGATAAGATGGGCTCCAGTACTCTACACTTGCACACCCAGGGGCTTTGTAGTCTGTGTTGATTCTGCCCAGGTTCTGGCTTGCAGTATCATTTGTGCCCACCTGAAAGAGTCACAGTGGATATTAGTCTGTGCTTTTGACAAGTTGTGGCACCCTCTCAGCAACACCATGGACCTTAGCTCCTGGAAGGTAGCATGTGTCATGGCTCCCTGCCAGGCCAGCAGATGGGCTCCTCAGTGCCCCACAACAGTACATTACTGTTAAAGTTTGTGTCTGCTTTTGGTTGTAATGCTCATGGTTGGAGAAGGAAGCAGAATCCTGCTTTTGTGGGTCACCAAGGTCTGAGGTGCTTCATTCTCTGTGGTGTCCACCAGAGGTGCATGGTTCTGAAACCACTTACCTATCTCCATCTCGGCCTCTCTAATGCTGCTCAACCTCCTAACTGCTTCCTGCAGCCCAGCCACCGACACCAGAGATGCTCAGCCCCTGCACACCTTTTGCAGGTACTGATCTCTTCTCCAGGAGAAGGGGCGGAGCACTCCTTCCAACCCCCTGCCTCTACTGACCTTTCCTTCCTTACCAGCGCTGTCTGGGTGGAAGCGCCAGGCACCTCAGAGCCTTCCTCTCCGGACTCACCGTGTTTACCTGCGGGGCGGCGCCCGCCATTATAACAGAGACCGGCCGAGCTGATAGGGTGACCACGCCCCTCTGGCCAAACCGCCGCGCCACACCCTGCCTGCTGCCGCTGCTGCTGCCGCTGACCCTGCCCGGGCCGCTCCTTCCAGGTGTGAAGGCGGCCGCGATTGCCCCGGCCCCGGCCCGGCCTGCCCAGCCCAGCGGGCCCCGCAGCTGCCGGTCCCGGCGGGTCTCCGGCTGCCCCGGCCTTGCCCCGCCGCGGGAAAACCCGCCCTGGGCTCCCCTCTCGGCGAATGGCCATGGGACTCGTTCCTGTGTAGTATCGAGAGTCTTTGAAGTCACCTAGAGAAAATGACAATCAGTCCAGTTAACTCAACGGAAACAATTGCTTTTTTATTTACTGCACGTCGTCTTTTTGCGTGGAAGGGGAGTTCTCGGTTTCACAGAAGCCCAGATCACAAAAGCTCTGTGATCCCTGCACAAGGAGCCGCTGTACGTGAGCAGACCGGCTTGCTCTCCTGTGCAGCAAACACCACTGGTAAACCAGCGCTAGAGCTGAATACCCCAGCAGCTGAGAGACCCAGGAAACTCAAACCATCCCAAGCCTGACCTCCTGGGCTTCTGTAACAAACCTGCATCAAACAACTTCAACTGGTATAGGAACATCTGTTTTGAAAATAGCACAGTTTTTTCATTATAAGGAATTACTAATTTTTTTACTATCTGGTCAAGGCACCTTTACCATGTTTTTTGTTACATTCAAGGTTTATATTTCTAATGAACTTATATGTGATATAAATGTTCAAAATAAGTAGTTCAACAGACAGTAGGGGACTTAAGTCATTTAGGAATGGGACACTTTTGAATCTACCACATCCATCTGAATCAATGTCTGCAGGAGCTTGTATCACACTGACTTCTGTGCCTCTGGCTCACAGCCTCTTAGAACTAATTTTTTTTCAAACTCTACATGGTTTCAAGGCCGGGGGGGGGGGACGACCACAAATGTCAAATAGTGCTCTGTGAGAAACCAAACTTAAATTTGTTCATCCTTTTTAAACATAAAGGGGGTTGTTGCTGTCTTGCTAATCCAAGACTAGAGGAATTGAAGCCTGGTTATTTTATGAAATAACAAAAGTACCAAAAATAACAGAAGTTGCTGTACAGCTTATCAGCATGAGCAGGAATATTTTCCTTTTAATTAGCACTGCTGGAGAGGCAAACACAGCAAAGCATCCACAGGAACACGGTTATCAAACTGCACACTGGAAGTGAAGCATCTTCCTGAGCTCGGGAGTGTGTGATGTGGCTGAACTTGGTGACAAAAGAATTCTGTAAGCAAAAATTATTCTCATTTTGAGTTAAATATGCTGGTATAACCATGCCTGATGTTTTGATGGTAAGTGGTGTGTGGAGCATGGAAGAGAAGACCAGAAGGATCAACTTCTGTCTCATAGTGCAGAGAACCAAGCCCAGCTGTTTCCCAGATCTCTATTCTTGGCTCAGTTATTATTTCTATGGAAACATATCTGGCTATTTATAGAGTGTGTAAGGAAAAAGAATTTCACTAAGGAAAAAAACCAAAATTGAAGCTAAATAATATCTTGGCCCTGACATTTCTAGATGAACATGCCTACTGTTTCAAGCTGGCTGCTCCTGTAGACACCTTCACTGTGAGACTGCTCTCTGTTGACATACTAATTCCCAGCATCTCCTAGCTTTGTTCAATTTGCTGTTCTTTCAAAAGTTGAAGTTAAATTCTCAACAAATATGAATATTACCACATAATGTTGTCTGTAAAGAGTATAAAATACATTCTCTATGAAAGAAGCAGAGACAAAAATTCCATTCCAAGCTAGCATATGGAGAAGCTAAAAAAAAAGGTGAGCAGGTAACGGTATACAGAAAAGAAACACAAGGAAGAAATGCTGCAGGTAGAACCAAGAAAAAATTTGGTGGACAAACCTGAATAAGAATGATGTAAAAGAAAAGGATCAGAATAAATCCTGGGGACTTTTCTTTTGTTCCCTTTTATCTCTGATTTTCGAAAAACAGTACAATCTTCCTTCTTGCTTCTCCTCCATCTAAACAGCAGAACAAATTCCCCAGTCTCAAACCATCAGACACTCCATATGCCTTCAGTGGAGACCAGAGGTACTCGTATTACTCTTCTGTTAGAATTAAATATAACAAGAAAAAGCTAACAAAAATTCAGATGCATTTTAAAAAAATGCAAAACAAACAAACCATTAAGGATCTGCAAAATAAGCATTGGAAGTGTGTCTAGAAGTATCAGTGAAGACCATTCAGTGAGAAATTTTCACTATTGTGACCTTAGGAACTGCTGGTTTCCCAGGACCAGAAATTTTCATGGGAAAATTATAACATTCATCAACTTTATGTTAAGTCTCTTGCTTCCAATAAGGAATTTCTGCTTGACTACCACAAAGAGAGTAGTACCCAGATCAGCTGTTCTCTAAGAAAGGTTACTTACTTCTCTGTAACAGCTTTCATCTGAGTAGCTCACAGGCACCCTTCTTCCTAGTCTCACTCGATAGGGTATCAAAAGTTTCACTGCAGGAAACTATGCATCCTCTAGTTGAAACAGATACAGTTAGAAGCCTAGAGACTAAAGAGCAGAAGACAGTCTGTCAGCAAGTAGAATCAAACCACATCTTAATCATTAATTACACATAAGAGTAGGACTAGAATTAGCACTTCACTCAAAACTAATCTGATGAACTCTAAGCAAACCAATGTGTCTTCACAGGGCAGAGGCAAGATCCAAATCTGAGTGCAAACACCATATGGTTGAGTGACAGTATCCTGCTTTCAGTTACAAAGCTGGTTTATGGAACATGCATCACTCCACCTACCATGAATGAGCAGCCCCTAGCATTTATTTTATCATTGGACTCCCAAATTCTTTAAAAGGCAATAACAGAAAAATTGACTACTTTTTTAAAAAATCTGATTAGCAGAGAATTCTGACATGCACATACCAACTGACATGCACATACCAAAAAGGTAGTGAGTCTGACCATAGGTAATGTTTCTATTTCAGGTTTGCCTGTCAAACATAGAAGTAATTCTAGTTAAATCTAGTTATATTTATTTATATCCTTGTCTCACACTAAATATAGCAAAAAAGCTGGTAAGATCTCTACATTAATTACTAAATCTATCAGAAAATACCAGACAACCTAAAGCCCAGCAAACTTTTACCCATTAGGGTTCTATTTTTATATAAAATACTTGTGCATTGCTAAGATTCAGACCCATTAATCCAGACATTAATGCCAAGACAAAAGACTATTAAAATAGAGTTTTAAAATGAGACCTTCTTGATCATAGTCATTATGCTATCAATGAAATTTAAACTGTATAGCATTATTGTAACATATTTCACTCCAGTTAAGAAAACTGGAATTAAAACCACTTAGCATAACAAATAGTGAAAATAGTTAAATAATGTCACTTCTCACTTCTTAACAGTAGTCAAATTTGTTGTCATTTGAATATACATAGAACTATGTAACACAGATCTTCAGATATAGCAAACCCCACCCCCTTTTACAGGAGATAGGACACGTGTACATATCTATGCAGCTTTCCCTGTGTTCTTCGAAGTCCTACAATTCTATGCATGAAGTAGACATTTTCTGACCCAAGTAGTGAAAAAGAAAGACCAATTTACATTGTAATTAGTGAAAACAAAGATGCAGCTTTAAGGACATAACTGTTTATTCAGAGACTTCCCTTCAAAAATATTTGCCTCCTTAACTTTTTAAATTAGTATTATTTTATTTTCAGTACGGTTCTTTGTCTCGGTTTCCATCTTCTGGTACTTTTATTAACAGCTTTTAGAAAAGAAACAGAATACTAGATGCATATGAGAAGACTAGTAGGTGCTGGGTTTCACCCTTGAGAATATTTTGCTATTGCATACAAGTTGTTCATCTCAGAATTGTCACACCAGAAAGGAAAAACATCAGAAAACCCACCTCACAGTCCTGAATGAGCTAACACGTGCAACTGCAGAAAAGCTGGGCTGTTTGGCTCAGGCGTGACATCATGTTAAGCCATCAGATTCTAGAAGACAGTATTGGAAAAGATCTCCAAAATAACTGAGCCTATCTTCCTTCCAAGGCTCAAATATAATGGTGATAATTAACATCAGATTGATACTTGGTGTCCTATTAATAGCTCCTTGCAGAATTCACACTGCAACATTTTTAAGCCAGCCATTTCAACCTAGAAGGCAACGAGGTTGATCAAGCATTATCTACCCTTGGCTTTCCTAGCATCAACCCTTACACCCCTACATAGGCAAGGTTTGTAAATTCCTCCTCTGCAGCACCTCCCTACCTTCTTTGTATAGGTGCTTAGTCACACAGTTCTCCTGAAAAATCTAACTTGTTTGCTTAAGTATCTGTATTGAACATTTCTTGAGCTTGAAGAAAGCTGCTCTAAGAGGTATGCCACCTTCCCCAACTCCTTTGCCCTTCAGAGATGTCTCCCATGGGATCCCACCTATCAGGTCCCTGAATAAGCTAAAGCCTGTTCTGAAATCCAGGGTCTGGACTTCATTTCCTCATTTGTCTTGGGACCTTGGACTCCACTATTTAATGGTCAATATAGCCAAGCCTACCATTGATTAAGAGATCCCCAACAAGTTCTTCCTTGTTAGTGAATACAACATCAAGTCACTTAACTCATGAACATCATCCACATTACCCTCACAGCAAAACCACTTTACTGAAGTACAGGAGGAGGTACCACCATGACAGAAGGGCTGTGAAGTTTGCAAGAGCATTCTTAGTAGATGTCGCAGCTCGCATCCCAAACTAGTTTAACTAGATTAACTGTTCTGCACATAGATTATCTTGACACTATAATACTGAATCCTTATAAAATGAAATGTAAAGAACAGAAGGGTATGAGCCATTCTATTTCTTCTTTTTGAACACTACAGGGAATGGAGAGAAAGCTAGTGAATGGCCAGTACCTATCTAGTTACCTGTCCAAGTTTATAACAACAGGTAGAGATTGCAGCTGTTTGCCTTTGCCAAGTTCGGTTAAGTAATAAAAATAATTTATTTAAGACTGCTACCATCATCTTGAGTATTTTGTAGTCTGGGCTTCCCCTACTGCACCACTCTTTTGTTTCATGTTGCCTCTTGAAAACTACAGTTTAAGTATAAAAGCCCAATTTCATACCATAGAAGTTAGAGTTTCCACAGAACTTATCTGAAATTCAGATATTTTATGATAGTGGTAAACAGGAGATCAAACTCATGCTGATAAATTAAATGCTTTACTTTATTTTCAGTAGTAGGAATATGATCTAGTTTACAATAAATTTGTTAATTCAACACTCCAGTGTCTAGTCAACTGGACAACAATATATATGAAGTACCATAGCAATCTGTTTGTCTTACAAAGGTTGGATTCTGCTGTGGATAAAAATACACAAAGTTCTTATTTCAGCAGGAACTTAAATGCAGAATAGACTGTTTTAAAACACAAAAGAAATGTAAGTTGAGAAAAATCTCCCAAAATCTGAAAGGAAGTCTTTATTGAATGATCACCAAAGCAACAAAAAATTCATTATTGACAGTGTTTGCTGGGAATAAAGCTCTTTCAGCTCTACGAAATGCCTAAGGACCACTACTTTTTGAGAAAGCAAACAGGATTCCTTAATCTCTCTGTGGTTCTGCTGCTGGAGGGTGCACACTGGGGAAAAAGGACTTTAAACAGCAGGACAGAGGCAGAGAAGTGAAAAGAAATTGAGAAAACGAGTTTCTGTTTGGCCATTAATAAGTACAAAGCCCTCAGAGAGGTAAATCCCTAGGATTTGTTGAGAAGACTTTTATAGCCCCTGGCGACCTTTCTATCCAAAAAAGAACACTTTTTATTACATTCTGAAGCAAAAGATTTGGGTCATTCCTGAGAGACTCGTTTGTTTGGGGTCAACCAGTTTTCTGGTTAGAAGTACCTTTTACACTATGCTTCAGTGTCAGCGTGCAAAATGGTTATGTAAGTGACCTGCAACACAGTAGTTGCTTACACTGTACCTTGCAGGTGAAAAATAGTAATTAAAGAAAACCTTTGAATGTTCAAAAGCAGATACTGAATTTTCTGTTTTGTATTGTGAACACTGAGTGTATCAATTTGTCGACATTCATACAGTACCTACAGATGAAGATCAATTATCTGATTTCATCAAAAGCTGTATTTTATGATCTACCATCCAGATTATTACAGAAACAGTATAGTATTTCTTTACTGTGGTTATTGTCACATTGGAAGAACCAAAAACTTTATACAAATGTATGTGGAATAGTAGTGTCTGTAGAAAAATAAACAATTTGTGACCACAATATCCTTGATAATCATTTCTATATATTTAGGGTTTCTTTTCCATATCACCATGTGCCAATTTGAAAGAGTTTATTTTCCAACCATCTTTAATGTATAGCATTTCCTGGGCTCATATCTGTTTCTGGAACAGTGAAACCAAAAGGACCATTTTTTTTGCCATATACTATCTAACATATCTGAAATTAAATCTCATCAGTTTCCTGACAGTGCAACATTCTGTGTGACAATATATTTGTACTTTATCTCTGTTTTGCGTTAACCAGTTGTAAAGCTGGTACGTACAACAATATTTTCAGATTATGATCACAGAAGTAGCTGAGATGGTTTAGGGTTCAGCTTTTTGTTCATAACAACGTCCTCATTGTAAGTTTCTGATCTGACAAGAGAGACAGTGGAAAAAACCAGATACACGCTATTGATTCTCTTCAGGGTGAGGTTCGCCAGCCTACAGAAAGTTCAAGCGCTAGCTGGTTGACGCTGTATGGACACAGGTGAGGACTGCACATACACTCTGAAGTTTAGATATGCAGGATTCTTCTACCAGCATTTTCAGCCCTGTCTCTAAGAATAATCTGGCCAAAGAAATGTTCACTCATGTTCAACCACAAAATTGAGAACTGAAGTTCAATATCCTACTTTTACATATAAAGAAATAATTTAGGTTTTTTTCCATTTATTTGAGACTGACACAAAGCAAGATGTCTTATCCAACCATAATGATTCTAAGGAACAAACACAATCCAAATGTTGAAGAAACTCCATTACCAAAACCATGAATTCTTACTTCCAGGAGTCTTTTTCTTCCGTAACGTTAAAGATCAAAAGTAAACTGAGGTTCTCACATCACAGTAATATTAATACAAAAGTATACTATACTGGGTCTGACTCAGATGGAGTTAATTTGCCTTGTAGTATCCTGTGTGGTACTGTTTTTTTGATTTGTGACTAGTGCAGTGTTGATAACACATCAGCATTTTGGTGGTTGCTGAGAAGTGCTTGTATCCATTAACGTAAACACAAAATCCTTTAGTCTGTAACAGAAGCCTTTAGGCTTATTGCCCAAAATGTCTTAGAATCTGCCGAGACAACTAGTGTACATATATAAAACCAAATTATATCTGTAAGAATCATTCTTCTTCACATACATCCTGAAATCATTCAGATAGAAAGCTGAATACGTTGCTGGATCATTCCTCAGATGGCAGAAAAATATTGACCTTCTTTTCACTCGAGCAGAAGCAAGGAAAAAGAAAACCTAAACAGAGCACATATTAATTTTAGATTTCTTTCTCCAAACTAGCAAAGATTGATCAGCTTATTCTTTCTGCATATCTATTCCCATGAATAATTATGAATCTTTGAAATTGTGAATTGCAAGAGGATGTGTTAATTGCTAAAGTAGTTTTAAACATTGAAAGTTTATCAAGATATAGTTTTTCCCAGATTTATGCTATGTCAAAAGTCTCTTTTCAAGTTATTTGAAACATCATAGCTTTACAGGAAAGATAAAAAAAAAAAAAGATATTTACTTCTCTCCTTTTAAGATAACTTCATTAAGAAAATTATTTGTGAGCAGGTCATTATTAACTGACCTGATGAATGCACAATTTTTTTTTAGCAAGATAAATTACATAGAAAGAAGGACTTCAGAAGTTTATAAATAAAAATTCAATTCCCACAAGAAAATGTTTCTTTTGATTTTAGCTAAGAACTCTTACCCCTCTTCCTCCTATCTAATTCAATTAATTCTGTATTTTGCAATGAATTATCATTTCCTTTCTTTTACTGAAGTTTTCAGAATATTTGCAGTTTCTACTGTCTAACCCATACAATTTATCATACGGTGCTTTTCGGGTGTTGATTTCCTAGGTTGTTTGTGGCATGAAACAGTATAGGAGATGCAACTATCAGCTAAAAGATATCAGCTGAAATACAAATGCCCGAGTAGTCCTCTTGACAGCTACATTAAGAAAAATTTCAAGAAAAAATTAGGGATTTTAGAACATTTATATCTGTCAATAAACATTTCAGTGTCTTAACTATTGCAAGGTAGTCTTGATTAAATTAAGCAACAAACTTCCTTTCTGTGACTAAGCATGGAGCAAAGATTTAAGGGAATAAAAAAATCAAGATCAAGAATTGGTAACAAAATACATTATCATTTGCACCTGTACATTCTAATTTCACATATACTCTGGTCAGCAAGTACTTAACTTACAAATCCATGTCTGTTTGGGAGTTACTATCAGGTATCTTATGTTCCAGGTAACTTAAATTCCAGGTTTGCATGGGCACTGACATTTAGAGACAACGGAGTTTTTTGTTTTCTGCAGTATATTCTTGTGTTCATATCACAGCAATCAGAGGAGAGAATATGTCATGACATAAGCAGAAGGCAGCACAACAAAAGCTTGTGTGATCCTGAAGTTAATAAATTTGACTAAAGCACATTTTTCATACTTGGATGTATCACTTGTCAAAAATCAAAGGATTTGGATAAAATAAACATTCCTTTATTAGCTACACGTAAGGCAATTATTTGGATTGTTTTGGGGTTTTTTTTCCGCAGTTACATTGGCCATCAACTCTAATGCGTAGCTCTTCTGGGGAGGTTTAGCTTTAGGGAAACATTTTGTAACTTTGCTTAAGGGAAACATTTTATAGTTCAGTCATCTGCCCTTTATGCTCATTTTAATTTCATTGATTATTATCACCACTTTCAGGGATTTTTTTTTTTCTGTTGTTTTCAAAATATCAGCACCTCTCTATTCTTAAATTTGAGCAGTCTAGATTTTTGCTTAATATATCAGTTCTAAAATTTACACAAATATATCTTCTCTGCACACTGTACAGGAGCTCCTGAACTGATGGGTTATACCTCATATAGCTAGATGAAAAGGATGGAATTTTAATGACAGTCCAGGGAGGCTTTTTTACTTGTCTGAATACACAAACAACATCTAACTGTTGTTGTAAAGGTTCAGGACAGATCTAAGGAAGGTGTTAGTGGATGTAGTTTTATGATTCTTGCTATAAAGAAGGTCAAACTAGAGAATCAGGAAAGTCAGTTTGTAATTCAGACATTTATGAAGATGAGAACAATTTCTTCATTTCAGACATTTTGATCTGCATCTGCTGAAGAGAGTGGATTGGATGCAAGAAGATGAAAGAATATCTCTACTTAGGTGATGATGGTACTGTCAGCAGAGTGGTGAAGTCATTCTCAACCACCAATAATATCCACTGATTTGACATAACAATATCGGGAGATCCTGTTGCAAGACTGAAAAATAATCACGTGCAAACAAAAGCTCACCTTGGTCATGTTGTTTTTCCCTGCGAGCTCATAATAAAAAGACTGATATAAACCCTTGGGCCAAAATACATATAAACACTACAGCAGGTTCCTGAAATCTCTAGAATTTAAAACAGGTGTGGGATGAAGGGATATCTATGAAATATTCAAACCATTTTTATTTCAGCAGAACATAGGCTTCTAAATTTTGTCTAAAATTTAGCTGAAAAAATACTGATATAGCTCAAACTTACCTTGTTGTGTAACAGATATGGTTCTGACAAATTTTTACTCTTAAGATGCAACTGACCATACCAAATATGAGGCTGAGCCCATATTTTATGTGGTAATTTTTATGTTTAAATTAATACCACTGAAATCAATTTTCTGTCATCAAAGCAGAATATTTAGTGTTCACGTAACTAATTTGCCTACAGTTCAGCTTTTATTCGAGGGAAAGGAAGGACTTTGAGAATGGAAGTGATAATAAAGATACAACTATGCTAAGTGTAAGGTTGAAAAAGACATGTACTTAGACCTCAGGCAATGTCTTCATCCTTCTAGAAAAACTGTGTTCCTTCAAAAAAAATTGTGGCCATCTAATTAATGATCACTGGTCTTCTCAAAAGTAGAGAGCAGCCCTAAATTTACTTAGGAAGTCATCACTTCGTATGACAGTTCCCCACTTTCAAGAGGAATCACAGTAATTTAGTGTTTTCCATTCAAATACATCCAGGACTAATTAATTAAAAACCAGCTATAATAGCTATGTATGTTATCAATAAATGTGATATGATCATTTTGTATCCACATATTATGTTGTTTTTCAGAGAAAATATTAAACTTTTGATCACCAAATTTTCAGTTCTTTCATATGCTTCCTAAGTCTTCACTCTCTGTTCTGATCTAAAGATAGTGGTTCCAAAGTTAGCAAGCAAGTACATGAATAACAGTGAATACAGCAATGAAGCCATTTAATTTAACGTTTAAACAATACCAAACCAACAAGGATAATGAAATGTCCTTTTAATAATTTTAAGTATCTGTTGAGATCTTAAATAAATACTAAACTGGGCCTGAGATGGCATTGATAGCCATCAAGAAGACTACTGTTCAGAAGCAACAAATTTTAATATTTTTATTTTATAATTCCTCCAAGATACAACTTTTCTGAGACACAATAATTTACCATGCACATCTTGGTGCATATTGATTTCTCTGGTTCAGTTAAAACTCAAACTGTTTAAGTAGTAAATTCATAGTTTTATATATTGCACATAAGGATTTTGATTGCAAAAGTCTTTGATTCTAAAATACTTATATTTTTTACATGAATTTACTCACAATTATCATCATACAAGAGAAATCTAATAAAGGAAAAATAAAACTACATCAGAACACAGAAATAAATAGATTACCTCAACAGCTGCGAACTCAAATTATTACATATACATCCTAGAAATATCTCTTAGCAATGGAGTTGAATGAAAATATAATTTGTCACTAAAAAAGTACAGCTGCTAAATGTGTCCACCCACAAATTCCTATAAAAACCTATTGAAATACAAGATAAAAAGAAGAAAGTATGGAGACACAAAGTAGGACTCTTAGCAAGTTTAACTGGCAGCCTATTTGAAGATATAGCAAAGCACAGAAATACCAAAAGATGATTTGGGAACACTGGTTTGAGGTTTTTTTGTGTGACACTCTAATAAAAGCTATTAAGAACTTAGTATTTGGATAGTTTCTCATAAAATTTATCTTAGCTACTGTTTTGGCAAAAAAGGTACTTACATTCATTTTACAAAAAGAAAAATTAAGCACAATTAAGGAAGAAAACTAGAAGATATGGTATGAGCAATGACTGGCCCGAATTTCAGATGTTAAGGGACATATGCATTAACTTCACAGAGCTCACATTAACTGTATCAGCTCAAGGAAAAGGTCTATTTTTATTAAAACTACAAAAGCAATATGTAAATAATACGTAAGGAAAGAAACACAAGTTTGTTCACCAAACTTTACCTGCCAAAAAGTTTTGGTTTACATAAAGCTAATCTGGTTGTTAGGACTCCCTCTGCAGCCATAAGGGAAGACCGGCATCTCCAGAGTAAAATTCATCTCACCTTGTCTCTAGGTGCTATAGCTGTCCATTAGTTAAGCTGTGAAACCAGCTTTTCATTTTTAAAGTTACTTAAGAACAATGTCATCTTATGGGGCAACAGTGGAGTTCTTTTAAATAATTGATTTGAAAAGTCATGAAATCTTACTTGCAAAATTAAGCTTCTTGATATGTGCAGCTAGAATAATAGAATCAATGCAAAATAAACACTACAGAATCAGAACACTAAGTTGTTCAGTAAGGTATTTCAAGAATGGTCAGTGTGTCTTGAACTCTGCTCAGCATAATCCTATATTGCACATTAAAGCAGGGATGTAAAGCACTGGCATTATGCTTGTCAGAATTGTGATAGGGAGTGAGGCTGAGTAAAAAAAATATACGTATGTATGTCATATTTAGAGAAAGAGAACGCTAAGTTTCCATCTCTTTGTTGTGGTAACAAGGGATTTGTTATGCAGTTCAGCAAGAAAATAGAATTTATCTCTAGGGTTAGTAATGAGAAAGTAGAACTAGAATATTCCACACCCTCCCCCCCCCTTTTCTTTTTTGTCCTCCTTAACTAGAGGCAAGTTGTTGACTCAAGTCCCAGAGGCTAGAAGCAACTTCAAACATTACTTACATAATTAAAGACAGTCTGATGCAAAGACATTTGGAAAATATAAAGGTATATATGTAAGTACACTTGGTAATGTGTTTTGATGTACAGTTACTGTATCAAAAACATGGTGTAACATGGATGTGTTGCAGTTGGACATTGAAATACAGTGTCCAGGGAATATTACTTACAGCAATGATGCTAATTTTTTCTTCAAAATTTATCTAGTCATATCATTCACCATATAAATCACTTACAGTATTTCAAGCACAGTTGTGTTCACATATTTAAAATTTGTTTGCTGTGGTATTCACATTAAAATTAATTAAAATTAATTGAATGACAGGAATAATTTCCCAAAACTTTGGCCTTAAAGAATATTTCGGGAGATTGGGAAAACAAATTTTCACATGCAAAATGATCAGCTTTGGCAATAAATCTTTGTCAGTGATGATTTCAGCTGATGTGATATTTCATCTTTGAGAAGTCATTGAGATGAAAAGACTTCTCAGAAGACTGGAAGAAGGCTGTTGTCACTCCCATCTACAATATCTTAAAAGTGGATCCAGGAAATTATAAGCCCATCATTCTTGCTTCAATCCCTGGGAAAGTTATGGAATGAGTCCTCCTTGGGTCTGTCACAAGGCAAATGAAGAATGTGATTGGAAAAAGCCATCATGGATTCATCAAAGGCAAATCGTGCTTGACAAACCTGATCACCTTCTACAACAAAGTAACCTGCCTAGTCTATGTGGGGCAAGTGGTAGACATTAGATACCTGGATTTTTCCAAGGCTTTCAGTATGGTTCCTCACAGCTTCCTCCTAGAGAAACTGATGTGTTACGGTCTAGACAAGTGGTCTGTGTAGTGGATAGGGAACTGTCTGACAGGCTGCACCCAGAGGGTGCAGGTAAATAGCTTCTTTTCTAGCTGGCAACCTGTCACAAGTGGGGTCTCCCAGGCATAGGCATTGGGCCCAACACTTTAATAAGTGATATGGTACCCTGATAAAATTTGCTGATGATACCAAACTGAGTGGGTAAGTGGACACTGTGGAAGGGAGATCCACCCTGCAGGAAGACCTGGATAGGCTGGAAGAGTGGGCTACCAGGAACCTGATGAAGTTCACCAAGAACAAATGTAAAGTCTTGCATTTGGGAAAACTGTCCAGAAGTGCAGTGCAGGCAGGGGATCTGCCCGACTGGGTGACAAAATTCAAATATTTTGGCCTAAGACGAGGAGGAGGTTAATCATGAGGTAATAGGTACCTGATATAAATATGCAGTGAAGTTCTATTTCTCCCCTACGAGGGATTTTATTTAAGAGCATCATACTTTACCTTTGTGAAATATAGGCATAATCCTGGCATCCCAGGAGTCAAACTTGCTGTCTATGACATTACTAAGCTTACAAAAAAAGGAAAGGCCCTGTTCAAGCAGGAAATAGGACCCTTTACAGGCATCATTAAATCTTGAAAGACTAAAAGGAGGCTGATCCATGACTTAACTCTGCAAGGAGGGAAATAACTGTTCCCAATCTCTCCTGGCTTGTCTCACACCTTCCTGAAGGGCATGGATGAAAACACAAGAAGGAATTTCCCAGCTCCAATTTGTTAATGTGTTTGATGTATTTGTCTCAGATCTGACCATTCATATGGCTGCCCCCTAATTCAGACATTTTCTTGCTTAAAGCCAGATTTCCTTTCTCCCCAGGTTTCATCTCATCTCCTTTCATCTAGTCCCAATTGCCTTAGGCCTATGTTTTCTACCTCAAACTGAAGAAATGTATTCCCAGTACTCATCTGTGACACATTTCTCCAGCCAGCCCCAGCCTCCCCTTTGTTGCTGTTCCTAAAACTTAGCTCTAGTCAGGAACTTCTTAGGTTAGAATTTCACTTCATGCTCACATACATGGCCATATGACATCATTCTTCCCTACACTGGTAACCATAAACCACAGGAGTGATTTCTCCTTTATTACCATGTTTTTGCTCACTAATTTCTTGCCCACATCTCTTCCACAGATCTTCACACCAGTGTAGGTTTTGTCTCCTCTGAATTGCAGTCATGAAGTTTCTCTCTCTGGCCTGCAATTTTCTGTCCTACTGTGTGGTCCCACTGCAGCACAGCCTTTGGACAGAAGCATGTTCAGTCACCCTTTAAAGCTGGTCCATATCTGATGTTCAAGAGGCACTCAGGATGGTGAGGAACCAACACAAACACCAAGGAATGGCTGTTCAGAGATATCAGTTACTAAACCCACTGCAGACCATGTACAAACCATGGTAATTTGAAAGCCAACTTTTAAAATGTTTGCACAGGAAGACATAAATGTCTGTCCCTAGCACAAAAGACTGACTGTGTGAAGCAATTCAACCCATGCAGTTGAAGTCCAACAGAATTACAAGCTTGTTAAATAGGGCCATAAAGTGTGAAATTTCAGATATTCTTATTTACAAGGTCGGACATGGGGAAAAGGGGGAAAGGAAAGAGGCAGTGTCAGTGCTGCCTGTGATATCCAGAGCTTTATCTTCAGTGTCTATTAACTGTGAACTTACAATGAAATATCATTGTATAAAGTACAATAACAGTCTGTGAAGCAGGCATGAGGTGCCATGCTTCCCTACTGCTTTAAACTAGGATTACACTGGCTCTCTTCTGAGCCCAGTGAAATCTTTGTAGTGTGTGTCTGCTTCAGCAGGGGAGGCAGTAAGCTACTGTGGTTTCTCCAGTTTCAAATAGCATTGGATGTTCTGCAGAGAAAGGCAGTGGTTTGAGCCTCCTTAGGTGGAAAAAAGTAAGCCTAGACCTCACACATTTAGAGGGAGTGTCCTAACAACAAAGGTATAGATGTACCTTTAAAGTAAAGCACGCCTCCTGCTCCTGTGCGCACTCTCTGAAAGAAATTAATTTTCTGTGAGGGAAGAGACCTTGCAACAATGTGCCAGACACCAAACAACAGACACCCAACCCAGGTTCTGTGGGACAACCACCTTTTATCCACTCTTTCATCCTTAGATTCCCCACCAGCTTAGTCCAGATGACTCCTCTGTAGTGTGCTGATTGTTCTGGTAGCTAATAATGTTTTGGGTTTCATTCTTCTAAAATGAAGCTAAAATAACAGATATTGCAAATGTTCTTCAGTCTTACTGAGTACCATGTGCACCAGTGAAATTAGGACTGAAACAGATTTGCTTAGCTATTGCCTGAAGAGTTTATTAACTTAATTTATTAACCTACATTACATCTCCATGCCTGTGCCAAGAGAGAGGCTCCAAGCATCAGACATACTTATCCATTAAGTAATACTGGGCGCAAAGACTTATCAGAAATGATGTAAACATGGCTTTCAGCACATTTACTCAAAAAGAGCCTAGTATAATCATCATACTTTTCAAAGAAAAAAAAAAAAAGTAAGCATTTGAAAGACCTGTTGTAAGTAGTTTCTGTGAAATTTAACTCCTATTTATAGGATAGATATTTCCTGTTGCTTGAAAACCCTTCCACCTTTACCTCAGTTATATTCCCTTTGAAAATTAAAGAGTATCTTTTATCCTACCCAATAGATCAGCTAAACTTTGTAGCTATTTATTTGGCCTTATTTTCTTAGACCAACCTTGAAGTTACATTTTCCCTTTTTTCAGCATTTTTATGTAGTGAATATCAAGTCATTCAACACTGCATTAATGTATTCCAATATCATACCATTATACTCTCTCTGGATTAATTAAAAAAGAAATATGAACTTTCCATTGTAAGGGAATTCTTCACAACCTTGTCTGTACAAAAAAGACTGATAAATTTGTTGATCCATTAACTTTACAACTCTTTCATAAAGTTAAATACAACTGTGTCAGGATGGGATTGTTCTACAAAATCTGTATTAAGATATCAACCTGCAAAGAAACAATAAAACAAGCACTAGTGACTTTACTACAGGCCACCTGATGAAGACGAGGAAGTCAATGAGGGCCTCTATAGATAACTGAAAGTAACCTCTCAGTCACAGACCTTGGTTCTCATAGGGGACTTCAACCACCCTGGTATTTGCTGGAAAGGCAACACAGAGAGGTACACACAGTCCAGGAGGTTCCTGCAGTTCATTGATAATAAATTTTTGACACAGATGTTGTAGGAGCCAACGAGGAGAGGTGTGCTGCTGGACCTTGTGCTAACAAATGCTGAATGGGAATGTGAAGGTTGGGGGCAGCCTTGGCTGCAGTGACCATGAGATGATGGAATTCGGGATTCTGTGTGAAATGGGCAGGATTACAACCCTGGACTTCAGGAGAGCTAATCTTCACCTCTTCAAAGACCTATTTGGAGGAATCCCATGGATTAGGACTCTAGAAGGTAGAAGGGCCCAAGAGACCTTATTACTATTCAAGCATCATTTCCTCCAAGCTCAAGATCAGTGCATCCCTATGAGTAAGAAATCAAGCAAAGGATGCAGGAGACATGCATGAATGAGAAAGGAGCTTCTGGAAAAACTCAAATGGAAGAAGAAAAGTTACAGAATATGGAAAAAGAGACTGGCCACTTGGGAAGAACATTGGAAAATTAACTGTTAGAGTATGCAGGGATGCAACAAAGAAGGCTAAGACACACTTGTAATTAAATCTGGCAAGGTATGTCAAGGACAAGGGTCTTCAAGTACATCAATGGGAGAAGGAAGACTAGGGAAAATGTGGACCTGCTGCTGAATGAGGCGGGTGCCCTGTTGAGGGAGGACACAGAGAAGGCAGTTATTGAATGCCTACTTTGCTTCAGTCTTTACTGCTAAGGCTGGCTCTCAGGAGTCCCAGTCCCTAAAGGTAAGAGAAAGTCTGGAGAAAGGAAGACTTTCCTTTGGCCAAAGAGGATCAGGTTAGAGTTCATTTAGGCAAACTGGATGCCCACAAATCCATGGGCTGTGATGGGATGCACCAAGTGCTGAGGGAGACGGCTGATGTATTGCTAAGCCACTCTGCATCATCTTTGAAAGGTCATGGAAAACAGGAGAGGTGCCTGAGGACTGGAGGAAAGCAAATATCACTCCATTCTTCAAAAAGGGCAAGGAGGAGGACTCAGGAAACTACAGGCCAGTCACCCTCACCCCTATCAATGGAAAGGTGATGGAACAGCACATTCTGGATGTCATCTCTAAGCATGGGGAGGAAAAGAAGGTTATTAGGAGTAGTCAGCATGGATTCACTAAAGGGAATTCACACTTGACCAGTCTGATAGCCTTCTGTGTTGGCATGACTGGTTGGGTAGATGCAGGGAGAGCAGTGGCTGTTGTCTACCTTGACTTCAGCAAGGCTTTTGACACTGTGTCCCATAATATCATAGGTAAGCTTAGGAAGTGTGGGTTAGATGAGTGGACAGTGAGGTGGATTGAGACCTCGCTGAGTGACAGAGCTCAGAGGGTTGTGACCAGCAATGGCAGAGTCTATTTGGAGGCCTGTAACTGGCAGAGTTCCCCAGAGGTCAGTACTGGGTCTAGTCTTGTTCAACATATTCATCATCATCATTAACGACTTTGAAGAAGGGACAGAATGTACCCTCAGCAAGTTTGCTGATGATTCAAAACTGGAAGGAGTGGCTGGCACACCAGAAGGCTGAAGTTCAACAAGGGCAATTGTAGGGACCAGCACCTGGGGAGGAGTAACCCCATACACCACTACAGGGGGCTGACCTGCTGGAAAGCAGCTCTGCAGAGAAGGACCTGTGAGTCCTGGTGGACAAGCTAACTATGAGCCAGCAATATGCCCTTGTGGCCAAGAAGGCTGATGGTATCTTGGGGTGCATTAAGAAAAGTATGGCAAGCAGGTCAACGGAGGTTCTCCTCTTCTTCTACTCTGCCCTAGTGAGGCTACATCTGGAGTATTTTGTCCAGTTCTGGGCTCCCCAGTTCAAAATAGACAAGGAACTACCAGAGACAGTCCAACAGAGAGCAACAAAAATTATTAGAGGGCAGGAGCTCCTCTTACAAGGAAAGGCTGAGAGACCTGTGTCTGTTAAGCCTGGAGAAGAGAAGACAGAGAGAATCTTAGCGATGCTTATAGATATCTAAAGGGTGTGTGTCTAGAGGATGGGGCCAGTCTTTTCGGTGATGGTCAGCAACACAACAAGGGGCAATGAACACAAACTGGAACATGGGAAGTTCCATCTGAACATGAGGAAAAGCTTCTTTACTTTGAGGGTGACAGAGCACTGGAAGAGGCTTCCAAGATTGATATTCAAAGCCTGCCTGGACATGTTCCTGTGCAACCTGCTCCAGGTGAAGCTGTCTCAAGCAGGGGGGTTCAACTAGGTTCTCTTCAGAGGTCCCTTCCAGCCCCTACTATTCTGTGATTCTGTGACTTTGACAGACTGAATAATATTAGTCAATTGTGGTTAAGAAAAAAAATTATTAAGGCTTCAGCTAAAATCAACTGTGTTTTGATCAGAAGCATGTGAACCACAGTATAGCTGTGTCTGAGTACTGAATGGTTTAATGAGCACTGTAATTCAGGTTGCTTGTTTTTCTCTCTATGGTTCACTGTACTCACCTTTTTGACCAGCCCATATAATGCATCATAAAGAAGAGGGCTAAAGGAAACAAAGGTTTTGTTAACAAAAAGGAACTGTGCTTCCTCAAAGAAAACACGTTTTTTTTTCTTTAGGACAAGGACAAAAACACCTGTGAGGAAAACAGGTTTTTATGGATTCTTTATGTGTGATCGAGTAACTTCACATTTTAAGAAGTGAAAGATCTAAGATGTAAACATCTATAAATGCAAGCTAGGTCTACTCCTTAAACACCTGTGCAGGCACAGTGGAACCATATGGAAATTTTGGTAGTCCAAGACTAAAAAACCAGCAGTAAACACCGATGTCCTTCAAAAGCTTTTTCTGAATCAAGCATTTTCCAAGGAAGATGGACCTTGGGTTAGAAGAATGACATTGGCATTACTGAAGTACCAAACAGCTAAATCCCATATACAATCTCCCATCACAGAAGAGGTTTAGAACAGGGTCCAAGAGATGATAGATATGATCTTTGTCTAAACAGAATATCACTAAAAGCACAGAAGATTCTTTGATTTCCCATGTTTAATGACCAGATTTGAGAGATATGTAGTCACAGTACATTTTCCCTATTAATTTTTCCACTGAAAAAATACTATACTACTTCAATCAAAAAAAGTAAATAGAGATCTTCTAAATACAGGTATTTTTGGAAAAAGTGTCCAAAAGCATAAAAGATCTGTTTGCCTTTTTAATTTAAGACATCCACTTCAGAGAACTCTTGAAAGAAAGCAGAATTATTTTACACTTGCAGCACAACTTGTATGGTATATATACACGAGACCAATAAAAAAATAATAAAAATAAAAAGCAACAGCACACAGATAATTTCAAAACACAATCTTAGATCCTGGTTAATATATTATAGTTTAGTTTATTTCTAATCCACACCTAGACTTACTTACAGCACAAATGAGAAATCAGAGACACACTTTTCATTTTGTATTCAACATTCTGAAAATTATTCTTGACCTGCTGTATTTATATCAGAAATACATTGTTAGTGAATTGAACACAGTTCCAAAAGATATTTGACTGTGTTTCTCATATTATGTCTCCTTAACAATATTACATTGAGCAATAAAAGATTGAATCTTAATATCTATGTGTAATAAGATTGAAATGGAGTTCATATGCCAAGTCAGGTCTTGATTTCCTTGATCTTATTGCTTATGAGTACAATCTTAGCATGCTATTAATACAATCACCAAAGAAAAACTGTAGTTGCATTACACATAAATATTCAAAATTATAAGGTTGCAAAGTCAAACATTAAAATACTACATTATGGAATTATGCCAAACTTTTCTTAAAAAGGATCAGTGTTATCTATGGTGAATTTTAATGAAAAAATGGAGGGGGGAAAAAAAAATCTAAACGCCATGGCTGCAATCAAGGGCACACATTCTATTTAACTACAGTACATCAGGGAGAAGAAATTAAGAGTTACATTGTGCCCAGCTGTTATGAAGATTACATGAGGTTCAAAATGGGCTTCCACCATTCATACAATTACCAGGAACAACCACTGATTCCTGTGCCCATGGGAAGGCAGAAACTCCTTGGTTCAATTAATCAGTTGTCTGAAGAGCCCACAAAATATCGCAACCTCTGATGGTGATACCAGAGCTCAGTAACCCGGGAAACTCTTGAGGTACAGGGATGTCATGCACTGGAAAAAGTAATGGTTGCTAAGCTTCACATTTGTTCCAGGGAGAACCTAGCTGCTTATATAAAAGACTAGCATTTAAATCTATGGATCTGTGGATCTGTATCAGAAATTTATTAGTTAATAAGATGAGGTCTGTTGAAAGAAAGGGGATGAATCCAAGAAAAAAAGGAAGGCAACACTTACTTGTTGTAAGAGGATTAAGTGAAAATGTAAAGGAAACTTGGAGAAAGTCTGCAGAAGAGAAAAGATTTTTCAGAGTGAACTCTCTAGAACCTAGTTTTGCATCACCACTTGAGTCCAACAGATCCTTGCTTGAATTGCCTCAGGTCCTAAGTGGCTCAACTACAAAGAAAAGAGAAGGATGCTTCTACATGCAGAACAGGTTCAGTGCACTCTCATCTCCCTTGCCTCTTCCTGCAGCCCTACACAAGACAAAAAATTCCCAGGAAGGTTTAAGGTTACGATTTCAGCACAGAAAGGCTCCATGACTGTTTTTCAATGGAAATATCTTTAAGGACATTCAGAAGAATTTAGAGAATGACAGCTTG
This sequence comes from Todiramphus chloris collaris, assembly GCA_025345505.1. Taxonomy (NCBI): domain Eukaryota; kingdom Metazoa; phylum Chordata; class Aves; order Coraciiformes; family Alcedinidae; genus Todiramphus; species Todiramphus chloris. Next base: position 9,905,026 of record JANVCC010000035.1, on the reverse strand, counting down.
CATAAGCCTGTTCACCAGGAGGGAAGACATATAAGACAGCTAAACCTAAGTTAGAACAAGAAAACCAAATTTCTGATACTGGATTTGTCTTCTTGTCATATGTGAGTAGACATGAAATTAAATAAGCAAGTTGCTGACTACGTGGGACAAGGATTAAAGATGAAACCACATACATGTGCAGTTAAAACCATAAGAAAAACATAAAAATTTGCTAAAATATTTGATGCCTGGTATTTTAGTAGTTTTCAGCTGAAAACTGTGTGAAGAGAAAGGAAGGTAGAGAGAGAAAGGAAGGTAGAGGGAGAAAGAGATCTGGAATTTGCACATTCAAAAGGAAACACATCAGTATCCTCCATGTCTTCAACATCAGGCTGCCCAGGAAACCTGTCTGTCAGCATTGATTCAGTGATGAAGACCCATTTAGATAGAACAGCTAAAGCAGGTGCTGCCTTTAATTTCTAGTCCTAGACCTTCTCTGAAGGTTCCCACTCCCAAAGCAGAGATGACCGAAAGAGAAAGGTATCCACTCCTGAACTGCCACAGCCAACATCCAAACATTTTAATATAACCTGAGATCAGTCATCGCAGTTTTATCTCAGCTGTAGAAAGTAAACAGATTAAATAGAATTCAGGCCTCACTGGTATCAGATTACCAGCCCTCAGTTTCCAACCACCCGGCATGTCTGCGTATGCCACCTCCTATAAATCAGCCCAAGATACATTCCTTCCACTATTTGAACACAAATACGAGTATACAACACCTCAGCCTTCAAGCTGAGGTTTTTCTGAAAGCTCTTCCTATAGATCCTGTCTCCCTCTTTAGCTTTTCATCTTGCCCAGGTCAGAGGCATGCATACATGAAATTTTTGAAGCCACAATTCCATTGCCAGATGTAAGACACATATACATTGGCGTGGAGCCTGCATTACAGTGAGCACTGAAATCCTTATCGGAGCCTTTCTAAGAATACATTTTGACCAGTATTCCTTTCCACATAAAACAGAATATTGAAGATAACTGATGTGTGATAGCCCTTCATCCTGATGTAGGATTGGGTTGTGACCAAGGCTTGAACTCAGGTCCTGGGTCCCACATTTCAGGCATATCCATAAGCAGCTGGGTCACTCTTTCAGAGAAACATAAAAATATAAAGCTACTTTAAAAGCTAAAGAATGCAAAACTTGACTCAAACTCCAGTGTGGGAGAATGATAATTTTTTTATTCTTCATACATCAACAGAGCTTCCATTGGATGTGGATTAATGGTATAAAATAAGTCATATGTAATTTTGTTTTATTTAATTGTTAGTAAGTATGGGAAAGTATTTGCTGGAAATATTAAATATTTTTCACTTTTAAAAAATAAAATCTATTTTAAATACAATCAAGTTTATTTTAATTGAAATAAATGTTGATTTTTCTTATCTTAGTACAGCTTTGCAAAGATAAGAAAATTCAATCTTTTTTCTCTAATGAGTTTTATTGGTCACGCTAGCAAACATTACTTAACCAAGAAACTGATTTTCTACAGTGGAATTAGGTCAAACACTCCCAGAGTATTTAATTTTCTGCCCCTATTGATATCCAGCTATGAAATTGTTTAAAATGTGCACTCTGTGTTTGTACACTGTGTAAGCAAGACAGATACAATAATTATTGTCCATTTCCCAATTTTTCTAAGTGACAAAAAGGTGAAGACTTTTTTTTTTGTGTGTCTGTTTTTATATGGTAAATTTACTATGTTCTTTAAGGTCTTAGAAACTAACTCTTCTCCACATTGTTCCAAATAAAGGTCATATACCTGGGTGACCCAAACTATAAATAGAAGTCCAGTGCAGCTTTACTGTTATCTATCCTATGCACTGACACTGGTAATTGCCATTACAGGCTGAAGAATTACCATGCAAGTATGAGAAATTGAAAGCCTAAGAATTTCACTTGTCCATCAGAAATGATGTGGTATTTGAGAGCACGACTAATAAGTAGCTGAATAACAGATGAATGAGTTGGGTGTCTAGTCCATAAAAGGACTAATAAAGGTCTCGGGAGGATGCTTTTCTACTCAGTGGTGAAAATATGCAGATCAAAAAGTATCAGAGAGTGTCTTAAAGGATTCATAACATGAACTGAATACAGTGCTGTTAATGACTGCAGCTTGCATGTATATTTAGCGTACCAAGCAAAAATTATTTTCAAAAAGTGATTTTTAGAGTGTTTGCCATACAACACAATACAAAATACAGAATTGTTAAATGTATATAAAAGGGTGTTTTGGTCAAGTCTGATGCCGTTGGACACATCTCTGTGCTATCTGATCATCACTACTCACATTATTCTTGCCAAAATAAGGAGTATTCATGACAAACATAGTATGTGATGATATATAGATATAGAGCAAAGCATCATTGGGATGTTGCAGTTACTATTGCATGGTAGGCAAGGAAAATGGGATAGCAGCTTGGGTCCCTGCAGACCCAGTACTAGCAGACACCTTGAGAAAAGAGTGGTCAGTAGTTCTTCCTACTAGAAATATCTTCTATATCTAGGCTTATATTTGCCATCATAGAGCTTCGTTATACTCCTGACTTACATTCATCCTGGGATTGCCTAATCTAGTCAAAGCTCCCACTGACCCTTTCAAACTTTAGTCCCAACACTACATAAAAAAATATTGCTATTAATTCCTAAATGCATGAATTTGCACTATAAAGTTCTTCTCTTTCATGTTTTGTTGACTTTGAGGCAGTGATTTGTCTTTTACACTTGGACTTCAAGTCAAGATAAATATGCTAAGAAGCCAAAAAACAAAATAGCACATCATTGTATCTGTCTAGAAGTGGGAAAAGAAGGTAAACAGTGAAGTTTTCAAAAATACAGCAGTTTGGCTTATGGATGGTCTTCCGAAGTCTTCGATACTGCATATCTAACTAACCAAACTACCTCAAAATGGCTTTCTAAATACGTACTCACATATCCATGTTATGGGAAAAGTCGTGAAATGCTCTAATTACAAATTAGACACGGTCAGTGCACTTATAAACTCACAAAGGTTATCAACTTGCATTCAAAAGGCTGCCTCTTTAAATGAAGTTAAAAAACATTGTTCCAAGACAGATTTCAATCATCTATTCAAAGGGAAATTTAATTTGTATTCCACCTCGTCACTGTGTGAATCATTTGTGATAAGGAAGAAGCTTCAGAAATCTATGTTTGATGCTAAATCTCAATGGCCACTTCTGCAAAGTACAGGAACTGCAGAACACAACAGGCTGACTCTGTCTGAAATTCCTTTGGCTGTGCTTTTTCTCCCTTCCCAAACACCGACAAGAGCAAGACTCTGGAGAGAGGCTTACTCCCTGGGGCCAAAAGATGCACTTCCCATCACGTCCATGCCTACACAGGCACATGGATGTGCAGACAGACTCAGATAGAAAAGATGAAAAAATAATATCCTTCTCAAAACTACAACCTGAAATTAATTGGAACACATTTTCCCATTGAAAAAAAAAAAAATAATGTGATGAAGAATTACACTCTTCATTTTGTATTAACTTTGAGGTTTTATTATTTTGGGTTTTTTAATATAAAAGAATGAGCTAATATTGATTGTAATATTGATTATGTTGTTCAGACAAAAATTCTCTAACTGGCATGTGTTTTATTGAATCAGCAAAGTAATTTTTTCTCTTTTTCCTTTTTATGCTGTGTTTTTATATGATATGAATAGCTGACAGGTCATAAGTATAAAATTACTCATAAGAAGAATTATTAATGCCAGTAAATTGGATAATACTCCATAGGATATGGCAAAGTAATTACTATCTCAAGAACTCCCGACTCACCTCAATACGTGCTGATAATGTACTCTGTACATTTATTTATGAAGTCTGTGCTTTAATGGATAGATGCTTCATATTTTTCTTTTCAAATTCAGGTACCATCCTGTATAAATATTCCATTTTCCTTCCCATGTAGAAATGTATTTTTCTTACAGCACACACTTCAAAGATTTATAAATAAATAAGAAGATGAAACTACATTTACAAATGAGTGTGGAGATCTCTCCTTTGCATGCTAACAAATATGAGATAAGACATTTCTCAGTGGAAGCAGTGGTTTAGTTGACAGTTGGTTGCTAAGGATGAAATTGGTGGAGATCTGAGGAAGGTCACAGATTCACTGTCTGTAAACACTGCTGCCCTATCCATTGCATATTCTGTGTTTACCTCTCCTCCTTTATTGCTTATTAATATTTTAAATTGTATTGTCTCTCTAATTTTATCTATTTTCTCCCCTGAGGTCTGATCCTCAACTATCTGTAAAGTGTCCTCAAAAGGTTTAACAAGCTATATATTCTGTGGTTCACATTTTACTGATAAAAAATACATCTCATAACCACAGAATTTCCTTGATCCTATTGATACGTACCCTCATGGTGTGTAATAGTTCTGAATTAAACTGTGGATAGAAACTAACCTCCATTTAGTGAGCAAAACCATCATTTGTCCAGCATTTTTTATTCAGTCCTCTCTCTCTTCCATGTTGAAGACAGCTCTTATACAGGTATACCACCTAACTTCACCTGTTTCACAGGGCCATAAAAAAAGACACAAATTTGATTGTAATGAAAGAGTCACTGTCTACACAGAGAAAGGAAGAAACAAAAATGGCAACTGTGAAACTCATGCTAGTATGAACGCAACGTCTTGCTATTCCATCCCCTCTTCTCTTCAGTCAATCCTATGTTACAAGGAATTTTACTGAAAACTAAATAAAAAAGGCAACAGTATTTTTGACTGTCAGCATTTTTGAGGGTAGATTAGATGCACAGAAGCAATAAAATGGAAAACATGTGAGAAAAAATGTACTGGTTTTGAAGGCAGATCATGCTCCAGGGTTTAATACATACAAGGTGTTTCAAACCCAGAATAGTAATGAAATGGGAGGAACTGGTAGAAATCAGTGAAAGGGGCTCTAAGAACCATGTATTCCTGGAAGGAAATGGTTACTGTAAAAGGTAAGAACTCACAAAAAAACTTGAACAATAAAATTGGTTTCCTACAGTCAAATAAATATTAGTTTAGAAGCTGCAGAAAAGTGAAACATCTGCCTTAGCTCACCTATTGTTTCATCAGAAAATCCAGGAAAGGGAGTTCAAGATGTGAGCTTTAATGCAGACACTAGATAGATACTGCTCTAGATACATAGAGTGTACTATCACTGAAGAAGTTTGCATTTTGAATTTACATTATAAGACTTCTGTTGTAGAGACTAAACAGTTCTCTAATGCTTTTGGATATGTTACTTTTTAGTAACAGTAAAGGGAAAATGAAATGGTATATAAAAATCTAGTTATGGCAATATTCACAGACTAAGTTATAGTTCAAGAAAAATGTTAATTGGACCCTGAAGGAAGAACATGTGCCCTCAAAGGAGCAGAAATACTGACAGAAAAATATCAGGAGATAAACAGTAAGTGGTATTTTACAGAACAGACAAAAAAACAAAACTAAAATCTAGCCAAAAAAAAGAATAGGTCAACAGCACAGCTGCTAGTGTCAGGGCAGAATACGGTTTGGTAAAAGTATCAGTCAATTAGCAAAAAAAACAAAAAAAATTTATTGCAGGTGCTGACATTAAGTGCTTCAACTCAAAATATTTTCAAATGGAGGTTTTTAATTGATTATTTTATTTCTTCACATACTGTTTTACTAGAAAGCAGGGTGGGGTTTTTTTCCCATTTTTAAAATTTCCTCTCTCTCACCAACTTTTTCCCTCGTGTCCCTTCACGCCAGATACACTTCATGTAAGAAACTAAGGGACAGGAAGGGAAAAAAGGAAAGGGGCGGGGGGGGGGGGGGGGGGG